>NW_020869283.1:473683-478683 GCF_003789085.1 Penaeus vannamei | reverse complement strand
ATGTGTTACAAACTTTAGATTTACAGAAATTTGTTTCTTTACAGAAAAAATAAACCCAAGGGGCCCACTAATGCCACAGCAACCGAAACGGACGCGGCCGCGATTTATGCCAGCGGACGATAAACACACCGCCATTAACCAGAGAGAGTGAAAGTTTCCTAGATGGACAATATTTTTAAAGAAAACATTCTAGATATGGATTAAGAAGTTAAGATAGCGAGATCAAATAACAATCTTGATTTATATGTCCAAACATGCTATCCCAGTACGGTTCGCTACCGAAGCAATATTTCTCTTTAACCCACTCCATTTTTCTTTAAGCCCGCCCTTGCCACACATTTGTTGATATGTCTACCTGCGTCTATCTATCTGTTTGCACGCGTAAGTCACAACACACACGCGTGCACTCAGACACGCACACACACGCACACGTTTGTCCAACCGTTTACTTGTTTTGCTGTAGAACATTCGTATTTCTCTCTCCCCTCCTGCCTATTTCTCTTCTTCCCCTTTCTCTTTAGCCATCTATCATCTCCCCGTTTGTCTATATGTATTTCCTTTCCTTTCGTCTATCTTTCTGCCTGCCTGCTTGTTTGTCTGCTTCTCTCTCTCTCTCTCTCTGTATCTATCTCTATTTCTCTCTCCCTTTCTTCCTTTCTGTCTACCTCTCTCTCTCTCTCTTTGTGTCTGTCTGTCTCTCTTTTTCTTTCTGTCTGTCTCTTTCCTCTCTCTCTCTCTTCCTCTGTCTGCCTGTCTGTCTCTTTTTCTATATCTATCTATCTACCTCCCTCTCTCTTTGTGTGTGGCTGGCTGGCTCTGTCTCTGACTCTCTTTCTGCAAAAAAAAGTAAAATAATATGCGATAGTGTTTTCAGAACCTTTTATTGATTTGGTACGGTTACCAAGAATTGAAAACGCACATAGAATGCGCTTGCTATTCTATATTTGTCTGAAATGTGAGAACGCACGAGGATACAGCCTGCTCTGTTTAATTTTCACCACTGATAAACAACGATTAGTATATTCAATAAATGTCTAGTAATCTGCCCATGGAAAAAGGGGCTTATAGTATTATCTGGGACTTCGTGTGGAGATTTATCTATATGTGTACGCATGAATAAAATATTAGGAAAGATTATATCAATCACAATTTGTGGTCCAGAGTTATCGAGATATTGTTTATTTGGGATATTCATTTGTGCGACGGTTCACTGCCACAGATTACAATACTATCACAAGGTTCGGCAAACTTGGTAAACATTGGAATTGCACTGTGTTGTGAGGACTGAAAATGGACCAAATGCTGAATTATAGGTGAGGCGCTTTCCATATAATCTACCACATACACGCATGTATTTATAAATAAATAAATACACACACAAACACACACACACACACACACACACACACACACACACACACACACACACACACACACATATATATATATATATATATATATATATATATACACACACACACACACACACACACATCACACACACACATATATACAAATATATGTATAACCACACACACACACGCACACGCCAACACACACACACATATATACATATATGTGTGTGTGTCTGTATGTGTATGTATGTGTGCGTGAGATACTATCATAACTCCCAGAACTCGTTCCCAGGCTGAGCCGGATTAAACACTCGGGTCTCTCGGTCGTGAAAAACGCGCACAAAGCCCTTCCTCGGCCGGTCTCTGTAGCGACTCCTGCGCGGCCAAAGAATCCGCTCGCTTATTCATCGGCCGCTGCTCACGAACTCGCCCGACTCTCGTTAACTCCTTCGCGAGTAATCCCGGGGTCATGAACTCGCAAAGGAGCTTCTTCAAGGTAATGGACTCATTATGCTTAATCGGGGACTCGAGAACTCCAAAGAAAATTTCCACTCCAGCCCTTAATGAATTCCGGATATTCAGAAATTATTACTTGAATTTACTCTCTTTGGAGAGTGGGAGTCAGCGGCTAGGGTCGACTGGCCTTTGATTAGCGAAGCGCTCGTTAACTCACTCAATACTTGTAAACTCATAGTCGTCGCTTAGACACCTGCGCCTCTGGAGAAACCGGCCCCGCCGACAAATATATATACATGCCTACATTCAAACTGATATGATATAAACGCTGGGAATTATGACATGACCTGCAGCTTTGGAAAGACCTCCCGGGGAGCGGATCGAGGAATTCGCTCTTTCTCATTCATGTTTCGCGGACAACTACTGAGTCCCTTGATTCACGGCCGTCATTATCGCACAGAGACTTATTAACGGGAGTTCCATTCATGGCCCTGGATTCCTTAAACTCTTTGCCTAACTCCTTGGCGAGAAAATATTACTTGAGATCACAGCTTTATGGCGCTCCTCGCAAGCATCAAAGGCAAGCATCAGAGAGGCGAAGAAAGATTGAAAATGAAAGCAATCAGGTTCTTTTATAAGCGAAGATAAATCAATACGTGCTGTGCTGAATTCCTTTGAAAGCCTGTCGCCTACATGAGAACACGCGCTTTTATCTCACACCTCCCATTATCTCAACATATCCATCATCGATTTTATCAGGAATGTTTCTCTTTACATTTGTATCATTAACCTAGAAGAGCATATCAGCATAACGGACCACATATAAATTTACATGAATAATTCCGCATCCTTTACCTGGCCGTGACCTAACACCTCTCAGCTTTAAGCAAAATTAATACGCCTGGAGCAAAAATTACACCAGTATCAGTAAATTCGGATTTCCTCTGTCCCGGGTGCCAGCTTGCCGGAAGTTATGGCCGTGAACATCCCGAGCCCCGTGTATGCGCTCCTAATGAAGATCAACATATTTATGGCGACGATTCTTGTGATGTGGGAATCATGTTGTGTTGGAATGGCCCAGGCACTCACGCTTCGAGGCGTGAGGTCTTCCGAGTGCAATCGCATTGATCGGTGGCGGCAGCTAATGATGGTGATAACTGCAGAGCTGTGGTTAATTGGTAGTTTTGCGACCGCCGTAAAGGGGAAATGGCCCCACTCAAGTAGCCGAACCCTTTCCCGAGGCTCCGATGGCTTATTGGACAACTCTGGACTCCTCTGCCTCCTCCATATCTCCGATCCGACTCTCCATCCATTACTTAACGGCCTGTGACTTATCGGCGAGATCCAATACATCAATCGTCTACGCAACGTAAAATACTGACTTCTTGCTAAATCTGGCGCCTCCATCATTCATTCCTCCGTCATTACGTGTCTTCACGTCTTGGCGTCACCAACAAACTTTCCCACGCGTCCAATACCTGAACGCCGGATCCCAATATTATCGTAATGGTTTTATCTTGCTATCGCTCAAAGTTCCTCCTGAGAGAGAGGGCGAGAGAGAGGGTGAGAGAGGGCGAGAGAGAGGGTGAGAGAGAGGTGAGAGAGGGTGAGAGAGGGTGAGAGAGGGTGAGAGAGAGAGAGAGAGTGAGAGAAGGTGAGAGAGAGAGGTGAGAGAGGGTGAGAGAGTGAAAGAGATGATGAGAGAGGTGAAAGAGAGGGTGAGAGAGAGAGAGGGCGAGAGAAAGGTGAGAGAGGGGAGAGAGAGAGAGGGTGAAGAGAGAAAAGGGTGAGAGAGGTGAGAGAGAGGTGAAGAGATAGAGAAGGGTGAGAAGGTGAGAGGAGGAGAGAGAGAGGGAGAGAGAGAGAGAGAGAGAGAGAGAGAGAGAGAGAGAGAGAGAGAAGAGAGAGAGAGAGAGAGAGAGAGAGAGAGAGAGAGAGAGAGAGAGAGAGAGAGAGAGAGAGAGAAAGAGAGAGACAGATGGATAAATCATGTAAATATACTCATGTATATATAAATGAACAAATAAACTGCATGTGACTCGGCGCTCGAGTGCGTGCAGCTTGGTGTGATGAAAGCGAGCGGCGCAAAATGTCCGCTTTTCTATAGAGGGCGACAGGTGCCTCGAAGGCGAGACGCAGCCGGACGAGGAGGCTGGCGTGGAAGGAGGAGGCTGCGTGCGGGAGAGAGAGAGAGAGAGAGAGAGAGAGAGAGAGGAGAGAGAGAGAGAGAGAGAGAGAGAGAGAGAGAGAGAGAGAGAGAGAGAGAGTGGGTTTCTCGTGGCGCGCCACGCTTACACACGTGTGTAGGCCCTCGTGCGGCCCCACGCCACCGCTTTTCCGCCTGCACCCAAATATAACCCAAACCAGTCTGGGTCGCGACCGGCCCTATAAGAGGTCATCGGAGGTTGACCCAGGCCTCACTTAGGCACTCAACACAGAGATAGCCTGACCTCCAGACCGCTCACCCTCCGCGCGGCTGCGCCCTCGCTAGGGCTTGCAACCGCGGGGAGCAACAACGTTGTCGTATCGTACCGTGTTTATTTCTACTCGTGTGTAAACCCTTGCCAATAAAGAGTCAGTCGTATACTGAGAATCAGTTCTGCCAACCGTTGTCAGTTATAGAAGGTGTAATCACCTTTTCTTTTGGATATAACTCGGTTCTTTAAAGGCTGCAGAGCGACAGCTCTTGGCTGGCTGTGTGGTAAGTTAAGAAAGGCATTCCCACGTACAAGGCTTTACGTTTAATAACGGCATATCTTTTTGGGGCGCCTCAGGGCAGAAATGCGCCAGCGAAATCAAACAACTGATCTTGAAATAGAATCCTAATCAAGAAGTATCTTCCCCTTCTGAAAGGCCCGGGAAGCAGTCACGACACTGATTTCAGGATCAGTCCTGGACAAAAGAAAACAACGTCACTGGCAATCGGACCGGAGGCAGATCTCCCGCCGCTGACAGCACGGGAATCAACGGCCAAGTTCTTTATGCCCAGACACAACAAACAAAGGCCATGCACACACAAGCACACCACGTAACACAACAACCATACACATACGCGCGCGAGTGCATAAGGCACGCACACACACATACACACATAACGGCGGGATGCACAAAACAAGACACACACATAGCACACACACACACCACACACACCACACACACACACGCATATATATAAAAGTATATATATAT
>NW_020869283.1:454060-459060 GCF_003789085.1 Penaeus vannamei | reverse complement strand
TTTAATCCTTTTTTCTTATTCTTCATATTCTTCTTCTCCTTTTCTTTTTAATCACCATTTTTCCTTCTCCTCTTCTTCTTCATTTTGTTGGGATTCCCCCATTCCTCACTACTTTTTCTCTTAACCTCCATATTCTTTTTCTTTTCTTCTTCTCGTTCACCTTTTTCTTTTCTTCTTCTTCTCCTTCCTTTTGTTCTATCTCATTCTTTTTAGCTTCGTAATCCCCATCTTCCGGCAGAAGGCTTGGGCCTCACCCTTCTTTACGGCCTTTGCTCTTAATCTTCCTAGCCTTTTTCATTCCTTCTTCCTGTTCCCTTTTTTCCCCTTCTTCTTCTTCCTGTCATCTTTTTTCTTCCCTTCTTCTTCTTCCCGTTTACCCTTTTTCTTCTCTTCTTCTTCCTGTTCATTTTTTTCTTCTCTTCTCCTTCCTGTTCACATAGTAATTTTTTCTCTTCTTCTTCTCCTTCTTCCTTTTGTTCTATCTCATTCTTTTTACCTTCGTAATTCCCATCGTCTGGCAGAAGACTTGGGACTCCAGCCTTCGTTACGGCCTCTTCTCGTAACCCTGACGGCGCCTAGTTAAGGATTTTCACGCTAATGTCTCAAGGGAGTTCGTTCGTTGGCTGCGTAGCCCCGCGAGTGATGGCGCCTTGTTAATTAAGGATTTCTACGTTAATGTCTCGCGTTTTGGTGGCTGTGTAGACCTGAGTAGTGTCATCGCCGGCGGTGTAAAGTGCAAAGTGAGCCAACCTGCTTTGTTGTAGAATTTTGACGCTAGAAACTAAAAGAAATAGAGGTTTGTAAAGTCTCCAGCTGTTTGCTCACGACCAGCTTCGCAACTCATCTGCCCAACTGTCTGTGTATGAGGTTTATTGGGATATGGTGTCGATTTGGTTTAGGAAAGACTTTCTAGATTTTTTATGCATTCTTACTAACGAAACTATAAGTGACTTAAAATTGTTGCTCCCCATATATTTTTTATTATTATCATGTATTTCTTCTCTCGGTTCTCTTGATCATAGTTTGAGATTTAGAAGCGATTTCTTTCTACTGTTGTTCTTATGATTATGTTACTGTTACCCGTGTGTGATTTAATATATTGACCCCATTCTTCATGTATGTTTAGTCTTGTGTTCATTTAATGTAGCTAAGATTTATTCCTAGACATGACTCTCTCTCTCTCTCTCTCTCTCTCTCTCTCTCTCTCTCTCTCTCTCTCTCTCTCTCTCTCTCTCTCTCTCTCTCTCTCTCTTCTCTCTCTCTCTCTCTCTCTCTCTCTCTCTCTCTCTCTCTCTCTCTCTCTCTCTCTCTCTCTCTCTCCTCTCTCTCTCTCTCTCTCTCTCTCTCTCTCTCTCTCTCTCTCTCTCTCTCCTCACTCACTCTCTCTCTCTCTGTCTCTCTGTCTGTCTCTCTCTCCTCTCTTCTCTCTCTCTCTCTCTCTCTCTCTTCTCTCTCTCTCTCTCTCTCTCTCTCTCTCTCTCTCTCTCTCTCTCTCCTTCTCTCTCTCTCTTCTACTCTCTCTCTCTCTCTCTCTCTTCTCTCTCTCTCTCTCACTCACTCTCTCTCTCTCTGTCTCTCTGTCTCTGTCTCCTCTCCCTCTCTCCTCTCTCTCTCTCTCTCCTCTCTCTCTCTCTCTCTCTCTCTCTCTCTCTCCTCTCTCTCTCGTCTCTCTCCTTCTCTCTCTCTCTCTCTCTCTCTCTCTCTCTCTCTCGTCTCCTCTCTCTCTCTCTGTCTCTCTCTCTCTCTCTCTCTCTCTCTCTCTCTCTTCTCTCCTCTCCTCTCTTCTCTCTCTTCTCTCTCTCTCTCTCTCTCTCTCTCTCTCTCTCTCTCTCTCCCTCTCTCTTCTCTCTCTCTCTCTCTCTCTCTCTCTCTCTTCTCTCTCTCTTCGTCTCTCTCTTCTCTCTCTTCTCTCTCTCTCTCCTCTCTCTCTCTCTCTCTGTCTCTTCTGTCTTCTCTCTCTCTCTCTCTCCCTCCCTCCCTCCCTCTCTCTCTCCTCTCTCTCTCTCCTCTCTCTCTCTCTCTCTCTCTCTCTCTCTCTCTCTCTCTCTCTCTCTTCTCTCTCTCTCTCTCTCTCTCTCTCTCTCTCTCTTCTCTCTTCTTCTCTCTTCTCCTCTCTCTCGTCTTCTCTGTCTCTCTCGTCTCTCTCTCTCTCTCAGTCTCTCTCTCTCTTTCTCTCTCTCGTCTCTCTCTCTCTCTCTCTCTCTCTCTCTCTCTCTCTCTCTCTCTCTGCTCTCTCTCTCACTCTCGTCTCTGTCTCTGCTCTCTCTCTCCTCTCTCTCCTCCCTCTCGTCTCTCGTCACCCACTCTTCCTCTCCCTCTCTTCTCTCTCTCTCTCTCCTCCTCACCTTCTCTCTCTCTTGTCTCTCTGTCTCTCTCTTCTCTGTCTCAGCTCTCCTTCTCTCCTCTCCTCTCTCTCTCTCCTCTCTCTCTCTCTCTACTCGTCTCTCTCTCTCTCTCTCTCTCTCTCTCTCTCTCTCTCTCTCTCTCTCTCTCTCTCTCTCTCCTCTCTCTCTCTCTCTCTCTCTCTCTCTCTCTCTCTCTCTCTCTCTCTCTCTCTCTATCTCTCTCTCTCTCTCATTCTCTCTCTTAATTCACAAGCCCCTAAACTCAAAATAAGCCAATTGTCAGCAACGCCCCACCGACAACAGACCATAAAAGGCATTGAGAAATCGGTCCTCTTAAATCTGCACTTTTCCTCAGCTTCCATCTCCAAAATCTCGACGGAGGGAAAGGAAAGAAAATAAAGGAAAGAGGGAGAGAGAGAAGGGGAGAGAAAGCGAAAGAGAGAGAGGAGAGAGACAGACCGACAGACAGAGAGAAAAGAGAGAGGGAGAGAGAGAGACGAAATAAAGAGAGAAAGAAAAAAAGAAGCTGAGGTTCGCTAAAATCATTTCCCGGAGAAGAGCTGCATCCTCTCAGCCCATTTCCTCATCTCGCGCACGCCAATAGAACATGATTCAGACGCGTGTTGACTCGGGTGATGTTCCTTTTAACATATTTTTCTCCTCCTCCGGGGATTTTTTCTTTCTTTCTTTCTTTCTTTCTTTCCCCGCGGCGAGTCATTACGCAGATGGTAACGATTGGAAATGTTCATGAGTGTTATTTTAACTTATATGAACTGTTGGCTTGATTTGTTCTAAAAAAAATAATATTGATCTAAATGTTTGCTTATATATCTGTCCACATGCCAATATTTCTCTTTATTTATGCATCCATGTATTTATCATTTTATTCACTTATTTCTTTCTTATCTCTATCTAACAATCTATTATCTCTATATTTGTCTTTCTCTACCCCTTAACATATCAACTGAATCGTCTATTTATCTACCTACTATCTGTCTACTATCTATCTACTATCTATCTACTATCTATCTACTATCTATCTACTATCTATCTACAATCTATCTACTATCAATCTACTATCTATCTACTATCTATCTACTATCTATCTACAATCTATCTACTATCTATCTACTATCTATCTACATTTATGTCTCTTTCTATCTACATGTATGTCTATCTATCTACATTTATGTCTCTCTCTATCTTTATCCACTTTCAACTCCACCCCCTTCAATCTCCAAATACTCTCTCTCATTTTTCTTTTCATTGAAATCTCATCGTATTTATCAATTTGAGATTTGTTGTGGATTCCACCATTCTTACGCCTTTAACAAGAGATAGATCTGTGATTATGGTCTGAAGATTTCTCACAGGTCTCTCCGTTCCAGGTATTTTTAGATCTTTATCATTCTTTCTCTCTATCTATCTATCTATCTGTCCCCCTTCTCTCTCTCTCTCTCTCTCTCTCTCTCTCTCTCTATCTATCTATCTATCTATCTATCTATCATCTATCTATCTATCTATCTATCTATCTATCTATCTATCTATCTATCTATCTATCTATCTATCTATCTATCTATCTATCCCTTTCTCTCTCCCTCTCTCTCTCTCTCTCTCTCTCTCTCTCTCTCTCTCTCTCTCTCTCTCTCTCTTCTCTCTCTCTCTCTCTCTCTCTCTCTCTCTCTCTCTCTCTCTCTCTCTCTCTCTCTCTCTCTCTCTCTCTCTCTCTCTCTCTCTCTCTCTCTCTCTCTCTCTCTCTCTCTCTTTCTTTCTCTCTTTTTCTTTTATACTCATGCCTTCTCACCTTATCATTCGTATACACATGTCTACAAATACCCACGAATGCATTCATAAATAATCTGTAAATAGTGTGAGAAGAAAAAAGTTATGGAAGAAACTTTACAAAGCACGAAATGTAATTGACACGTTTCGCTTTAATCAGCATTAGATGAATTCTGATTCAGATGTAACAGTTCCCATTTGTCAGAATATGACGATGGGCTGTCTATTCATCACAATGAGGTCTATTCACTTCCAAATAGAAATGCATATCTATATACCTCTGCCTTTGTGTTTCGGTTTGTTTGTCTGCTTCTCTCTCTCTCTGTCTCATTTGCTCTTTCACTGCTCTCGCTTTTTTTAGCTTTATCTCTCTCTCTTTCGTTTTCCCATCATCCTCTCGCTATCTATCTATCTATTTATCTCTCTCTCTCTCTCTCTCTCTCTCTCTCTCTCTCTCTCTCTCTCTCTCTCTCTCTTCTCTCTCTCTCTCTCTCTCTCTCTCTCTCTCTCTCTCTCTCTCTCTCTCTCTCTCTCTCTCTCTCTCTCTCTCTTTCTCTCAGTGTCGCTGTTGTTAAACACAGAACTTACAGAAAGGAGGAAACATATCAGATTTAGCGAATTATTCTAATAGGAGGCACTTTCGTATTTGAATAATGTCACTCAACACAATTTGTCTGTCATTGTCCTGTCTCTCTGAATCCTTTTCTTCTTCTTCTTCTTCTTCTCTCTCGCTCTCGCTCTCTCTCTCTCTCTCTCTCTCTCTCTCTCTCTATCTATCTATCTATCTATCTATCTATCTATCTATCTATCTCCCTCTCTCTCTTCTCTCTCTCTCTCTCTCTCTCTCTCTCTCTCTCTCTCTCTCTCTCTCTC
>NW_020869283.1:436560-441560 GCF_003789085.1 Penaeus vannamei | reverse complement strand
TCTCTATCTATCTATCTATCTATCTATCTATCTATCGGTCTATCTATCTGTTTATCTATCTCTCTATCTCTCTCTTTCTCTCTCTCTCTCTCTTTCCTTCTCTGTATCCTTGTATATGTATGCACACACACATACATACATACACACTCAGGCACAAAGACACACACACACTCATACAAACACAAGCACACACAAGCACACACTCAACCATATTTTGACATCTATAGATCTAAGAATGGATCAGCGTCCTCAATCTCCCCCCTTTCCTCCTCCCTCGCCCTCCTTCACCCACCCCTACTCACCTCCACCCCTAGTCCCCTCTCCCCCTACCCCTTCCCCACCACTGCCTTTCCCATCAGCTTGCCACATCCTCATGTCACGGGGACGCAGCTTCCCCGACTGTCAAAGGCAGGTCTAAACGCTATTAACAGCGGAGTCGGGGCGGCCTTGTGTGGGGCAGACCGACCGACTCGTCCTGCACTGTCTGTCGCCCGCAGCCTGGCCCTCCCTTGCCTTGTCTGGCCTGCTCTTCACTATTGCAGGCTGCATAGTCATTCTCTCTATCGTTAGTTTGTCTTGAAGGAGTCGAAGGGAAAGACTGGGCTTGGATGACGTGGTTTAGGTGATAGGGTGGTGATGGGGATGAGGATGAGGATGAGGATGGTGATGATGATGAGGAGGAGGAGATGGATGGTATTAATGTTGGTGAACTTGATGAATATGACGTTGATTATGGAATAGGAATAACACATGATGGGTAATGAAAAAGATGATGGACAAGATGACAGTGATGATAGTGAAAAGGAAGACGAGAAGGATGGTGATTATGAGGAGGAGAAAGATGGTGATGATGATGTGATGAGGATGAGGATGACAATGTTCACCACCAAGATAATGGGTTTAATGGCGGTAATAGCACTAATGATGATTAGCAGAAAGATAATAGGCATGATCATAATAATAAAGATAATCTCGTTTTCATCAACCTGACGCTAATGATCAGGAGAAGAATATGAAATTGATAATGACTTTTCTCCTAATAATCCTCATCTTCGGCCTGTGACAAGAAGCTTTCGTGTCTCTGAATATTTCTTTCCTTAATGAAATAAAATATAACCTATCTAAAATCGGATTGTAAAATGCTCAGAATACGACTATCAAATGTATTTAGTTGTCACTATATTTTATTCAATTTATTTAATTTTGAAATGTCATAAAATCATTGAATGCAATAATATCAATTGCATCCTGTTATTCAAAAGAAAACAAATATTATGTTGTGTAGTAATGATATCACTGACATGTGACATGATTTTCATGATATCCATAAAGAGAGAGCGAGAAGTGAGGGGAAAGAGAGAGAGAGAGAGAGAGAGAGAGAGAGAGAGAGGAGAGAGAGAGAAGAGAGAGAGAGAGAGAGAGAGGAGAGAGAGAGAGAGAGAGAGAGAGGAGAGAGAGAGAGAGAGAGAGAGAGAGAGAGAGAGAGAGAGAGAGAGAGAGAGAGAGAAAGAAGAGAGAGAGAGGGAGAGAGAGGAGAGGGGAAAGAGGGAGGCAGGGAGAGAGAGAGGAAAGGGGAAAAGAGAGAAAAGGTGAGAGAGGGGCAGACAGACAGACAAAGGTAGAAAGAGACAGAAAGAGAGATTAAGAGAGAAAAGAGAGAGAGAGATAGACAAACCGGTATGACAAAGAGACTTAGCTAAAATAGAATGATAGAGAGAGATAGTCTAAGACGTTCTATACGTCTATAAGTACACAAATTCAGATGAAAGGGCTGTCTGACATTTCTAAGCGTGACAGTTTTGCAACGGCCTGCCTGCTGATAGATTCCAGATTGCATTGCCATTCCGTTCAATATTTGCGGTTCATCTTCATAGAACATCCAGTTTATGAAATTATTTTCTTGCTCTTTCCTGTGTCTTCCATTTTCTTGACTGGGATGATATTTCGCTTTATTTTTTTATTCATTTATTTATTAATTTGTTGTCTTTTCCTATCAAACTCTCTCTCTCTCTCTCTCTCTCTCTCTCTCTCTCTCTCTCTCCTCTCTCTCTTTCTCTTCCTCTTCTCTCTCTTTCCTCTCCTCCTCTCTCTCTTTCCCTCCTCTCTCTCTCTTTCCCTCCTCTTTCCCTCCTTCTCTCTCTCTCGCACATACACACACATTCTCTCTCACTCTCTCTCTCTCTCTCTCTCTCTCTCTCTCTCTCTCTCTCTCTCTCTCTCTCTTCTCTCTCTCTCTCTCTCTCTCTCTCTCTCTCTTCTCTCTCTCTCTCTCTCTCTCTCTCTCTCTCTCTCTCTCTCTCTCTCTCTCTCTCTCTCTCTCTCTCTCTCTCTCTCTCTCTCTCTCTCTCTCTCTCTCTCTCTCTCTCTTCCCTTCCTCCTCGCTTGTTTTCCTCCTCCTCTTGGTGCATTCTTTTCTCCCCTTATCTCTCTCTCTCTCCACACCCCGTATGCACCTCGCCCGGCAGCCACCTCCTTCGACACAGGAGATGGATTAGATTAGGTCAGAGACGACGAGAAAAGAGAGGTCAGCTTTTCTGCGATTCTGTTTCATAGGACGTGAGACCTCCATTCGATCTGCTGTCTAAGAAAATTCGCAAAATAGACAGACAGACAGATGGATAGAGACGGGGAGAGAGAGAAAGAGTCTGAGGAGATTCGCAGATTAACAGGAAGACAGATGGGAAAGAGGAGAGAGAAACCTTCAGGGGAGTTTCGCTAAAAATAAAGACAGACAAGCAGACAGAGAGATAAAGACGAGGGGAGAGAAGGAAGAGGAGAGAGAAAGGGTCCGAGGAAATTCACAAAAAGAGAGAGAATGACAGAGAGGCAGATAGTGACGAGGAAAAAGAAAGAATCTTGAGGAAATTTGCAAAGAAAAAAAGGAGAGGGAGAGGAAAACATTTTGCCTTGAAAAAAGTATATACGTGTGTGTGTATGTAGTTGGTAGTGCGTAAGGTCCGTGATTTTGCATTATTGGTGTGGAATTTGGAGAGAGGAAGAGCGTGCGAGCGAACGAGGGAGAGAGAAAGAAAGAGAAAGGGAGAGGGAGACAGACAGACAGATAGACAGAAAGACAGAAAGATAAGCAGATAGGCCGAAACAGAGAGAGGCAGACACTGAGAGAGAGAGAGAGAGAAAGGGAGAGAGAAACAGGCAGACAGACAGATTGACAGAAAGAAAGATAAGCAGAAAGGCCGAAACAGAGAGAGAAAGAGAGAGAGAGAGAGAGAGAGAGAGAGAGCAAGCACGCCTAGATTTCCCTTCAGGCGGTGAGAAAGCGACGGCGAGCGACCCCAGCGTTGGTCTCTCCCCTATTAGATCTGCCTTATCTGATCATCTCGTCTAGAGTCCGGACAGCCTGCAGCCTCCAGGAGGTAAGCGACAGGCATAACTTCCTCACAAGCACGATGTTGGTTGTGCTTGGGCGTCCCAGTATAAGGTATGGCCGCTTGCTTGCACCTCAGGCAGTGTGGGAATAATGGTACGTCGATAAGGATTAATATGGGAGGAAGGAACAACGGATCTTGGTATAATACCGTTTCATCGACGCCCATGCACTGTGCACCATTTCACCACCGTGCATGGAACTTGCTCCGTACTAATCTCCTGTGCAGTTACATACACCCCGCCCCACTGTGTGTCTAAAGCTGCATCATCCACGCTCAGTTCTTTATTTACGAAACATGTTTTGTAAACACGTCAGGGATAATCTTCCTTTTTTATATCATGCACCTGAATTTCATGCATGCGGAGCTTTTTCGTGTGACTTTTCCGTCTCCGTGTTTTATTCATATCATTTTTCAATTCCTACTTTACACATTATCTTGTGTCTATGCATTTCTCATGCACGCAAGGCATGATGCGTCAAACTTTCGTGCCAAAGTTTGTGCATGATTCACACAAGAAATTCAGAACATGCACATTTCTTGCATCAAAGTTTTATGATAGCTTTTATATAATTGTTCCCACTCTGTGTGTGTGTGTGTGTGTCTTTGTGCGCGCGTGCACTCGCGTTTTGCATTCTATTGTGCATAGATCATTGTCACTTCGAACCAGTACATTATATATATAAATACACATATAATGTGAAAGAGAGAGAGAAAGAGAGGAAGAGATAGAAGCAAAGGGAGAGGAAGAGAGAAAGGGAGAGAGAGAGAGGGGTTGGGGAGAGAGTGAGAGAGAGAGAGAGAGAGAGAGAGAGAGAGAGAGAGAGAGAGAGAGAGAGAAGAGAGAGAGAGAGAGAGAGAGAGAGAGAGAGAGAGAGAGAGAGAGAGTCATATACGTAGACAGACAGACAGACAAACAGAACAAACAAGACAGACAGGCAGACATAGGGGGTAGGAGCAAAAAGCAACTGAGTTTGAGAGATCCGACAAATTGTAACATTTTCAGAGTTTTGTGAAATACAGCCACCTAATTACCCTAAAGTTTATTTGTAAATACCCAGAAACAATGCATGTACTTTTTAAAATAAGATTAAATCACATAACGCAGATCACAGACAATTTATATTGATGTTTAGCTGTGTTAGGTCCCTATATCCTGATTTCTTTTAAAAAGTGTCAGCAGCCCTCCCCTCCTTTCCTTCACCTCCATTTTTATTTTCTAGTTTCAGTTCTTTTTATTTTTACTTCCTCTCCTCTTCTTCCTCCTTCTCCTGTCTTTTTTTTCTTCTTCTATTCCTTCCTATTCTTCAGCCACATCCTCCTCTACTCCTCTTCCTTCTCCTCATCCTGATCTTCATCTTCATCTTATAATTATTATTGTTGTTGTTGTTGCTATCCTCATCCACCTTTTCTTCCTACTCCTTGTCCTCCTCTTCCTACACTTTCTTATCCTCCTCCTTTTCTTCCCCTCCCCCATTTTCCTCCCACTCTCTTTACCCAAGTAAGCGACAGGCATAACTTCTTAGAACTATCATTACCCAAGAAAATCACTAAACGATTTTTTTTCTTAAGTCTCCTTCCATCGTTATTCTTCCTTACAAAATCCCAAGAAGC
>NW_020869283.1:409060-411560 GCF_003789085.1 Penaeus vannamei | reverse complement strand
TTTCTCCGTTCCACCTTCTCTCTCGCCTCTTTCTATTCCACTTTCTTTCCCCTCCTTTCATCCTCTCTCTCTCTGTCACCACAATTCTTCTCTCTCTCCTTTTCCACATTCCATCTTTCTCTCTCTCTCTCTCTCTCTCTCTCTCTCTCTCTCTCTCTCTCTCTCTCTCTCTCTCTATATATATATATATATATATATATATATATATATATATATATATATATATATATATATATATATATATATATATATATATATATATATATATATATATATATATATATATATATATATATATATATATATATAATATATATATATATTATATATATATATATATATATATATATATATATATATATATATATTTATGTTTTCTTTCTCCATCATTTTCTCTCCCTCCCTTTCTATTACATCTTCTCCTCCCCCCCCTCTCTCTCTCTCTCTCTCTCTCTCTCTCTCTCTCTCTCTCTCTCTCTCTCTCTCTCTCTCTCTCTCTCTCTCTCTCTCTCTCTCTCTACCATTCTTCTCTCCCATCTCTGCGTGTGACGTCATGCGCAGAAGCGAGCCTGGGAGAATTACGACGAAGGCATTTGTGCAAAAAAAGATTCACAAATTCCTGAAGTCATTCTCAGATATGCGAGACCGTGTGTGTGAACATGTGTCTGTTTGTCTGTGTCTACACGTGTCTGTTTGTGGCAGTCCGTGTCTTCCCTGCGTCTCTCTGTATATGACGTGTTTGTATGTTTCTCTATGTTTGTCCGTGCCTGTCCGTGACTTCCCTGAATTTCTCTGTGTCTGTCCGTGTCTATGTATTGCCTATTTGTCTGTTTCTGTCTGTCTTATCTTTCTCTCCGTAAATGTCTGTGTCCCTTATGTCTGTCTGTGTTGATCTATATTTGTCCTTGTCTGTCTGTGTTTTCTCTGTCTGTCTGTCCTTGTTTATCTCTGCCCTTCTCTGTCTCTACCTGTTTATATGTTCTTGTCCATGTCTCTCCTTGTCCGAGACTCTGTGTCTGTCCACGTCTGCCTGTTTCTCCCCTCTTTGTCTGTCTCTGCCTGTGTTTATACATATTTTGTGTGTGTCTGTACTTGTCTGTACCTGTCTGTCCGTGTCTGTACCTGTCTGTCCGTGCCTATCTGTGTCTGTCCGTATCTATCCGTGCTATCCCTGTGTCTGTACGAAAACAGAATAGCTCGCATTTGTCGGGACCTGAAGTTCTCGAATTTATTTAACGTGTTATTGCGTTTCGTACGATTTTCTTTTGCCGTCGGATGTAACGCTAAAGTAGGAGGGATTTCAGGCTTTGAATCTCTTTACGGATTTTAAAACGCTGAGAATTTTATCTTTTTGTGTTTTTCAGTGTTGGTCGGCGTGGATATACACGTGGGTGGAAACCAAATGTTCATGCATAAACACACACACACACACACACACACACACACACACACACACACACACACACACACACACACACACACACACACACACACACACACTGCTGAGGTGTGTGGTCATCCCTCCCTGGAAGGGGAAGGGGGACCGATGGGACCGCAGCAACCACCAAGGCATCACACTGCTCACTATACCAGGCAGGGTTCGCGCCCACATCCTTTGAGACGTATCAGACCACCTACTGAGGCATCAGAGGCCGGAGCAATCTGGATTCACTCCAGTTAAGTCCACAATAAACCGGATCCTTGCGCTCCGAGTCAATGTAAAGCGCCGCCGTGAGTTCAGGCGTGGGCTGGTTGCAGCCTACATCGACCTCAAGAAGTTGTTCGATACGGTGCATCGGGAATCACTCTGGGAGACCCTGAGACTGAGAGGAATTCCAACAAGGATTATTGGACTAATAGCAAGCCTGTATACTGGTACTGAAAGCGTTGTAAAGTGTGGTGGGGGCTTGTCCAGCTTCTTTCCTGTCAGTTCAGGAGTGAGACAAGGCTGTGTCCTTGCACCAACACTTTTCAATACTTGCATGGACTGGATACTGGGCAGAGCTACTGTTCAAAGTCATTGTGGACAGACCTTGACTTTGCTGATGGTGTTGCTATTCTATCTGAGTCCTTGGAATCCCTAGTTGTGGCTCTGGATGCATTTAGTAATGAAGCGAAACCCCTGGGTTTAGAGGTCTCTTGGACCAAGACGATCCAGGTCTTTCTGCTGCAGACATAAATGCTTTAGTTTTAAAACTATAAGTCAGATATAAAGAACAAAATGAAAGAGAAGAAAGACAAAAAGAGCGAGACCTGAAACGCGAAGAGTTAGAAGTTCAGGAAAGAGAAAGACAGCGCGAAAATGAAGCGAACGAGGCCAAGAAGCAGCGAGTTCACGAGTTGGCTCTTGCTGGAATGCGACCCGAAAAACCCTTCTCTAAATGGTAGTCGTGATCATTACCCTAAATTAAAGCTACCAAACTTCATCGATGGTAAGGATGATATCGATTTCTTGCGTAGATTTGAGAAATTAGCTAGTTTGCATGCATGAGGATGATAT
>NW_020869283.1:392275-408960 GCF_003789085.1 Penaeus vannamei | reverse complement strand
TTTATTTTTATTTATAATTTATATTTTAATTTTTTTGTTTTATTTTTTTTTATATTTTTTTTTATTTTATTTTTTATTTTTTATATTTTTATATTTTTTTATTATATTTTTTTATTTAAAGAGTAATTATTACACGCGGTATCATTGTTAATCTATAATCATTATTATTGTTATTATTTCTAGAATATCCCATTATTGTCGATTATCATTATTGTCATTTCATTATTAAATAATCATAATGAGAAAATTCACATTAATAATTAAGATAATGATTATTCTAATGACATATATTAAGGTAATAGCGGCGAAATAACAATAATGATAATATCATAATAAAGGTCAATCTATTAATGAAGAAAACGGCTAAAAGTAGAAAAGTCAAAACGGACGAAAATCTAGCGAAATTACAGCATTTGGAGAGATGAATCGAAAACCCTCTTTTTTCGAGTTTAAATTATTATGTTGCATTTTAGCAATAAATCTGCTAATTTATGATGATTTTGATGATAACCCCATCAGTAATGACAATAATGACGATAATAATCATAATTATGAGAGTAATTAGGACAATAATTATGATAATAATTATCCAATGATAATTATAATGATGATTTGCGTAATAATTGCAACAATATTCTAATGATAAATAAATAATGATAAATATTTATAATGATGAAAATGACATATAATTCAAAGATATTATTATTATAATGACTATATTAAGGGTAATTAGAGCGTAATGACAGTAATGATAATGATGATAATGACGAATAATGATTAATTATCATTATAAAGCCCATTTGTAATGAGAAAAGGCTAAAAGAGAAAATCCAAAAGTCGAAAACCGGCGATATCAAGCCGAAATACAAGCTTTTGGAGACATGAGTGGATCGAAAAACCCACCCTTTGGAGTTTAAATGGATGATTATGATGATATTCAGCAATCACTTTCTGCTAATTGTGAGATTTGATGATAACCCCATAAATAATGATTAATAAATGGACGATTAATGATAATTATGAGATGATTATTGACATATAAATTAGGACAATAATTATTACAATTGATGATTATTAAAGGATTTGCTTATAATTCCATAATAGCAATAATCAAACAATATTCTTAATGACATTTCCTACTATTAACACAATTTAATAACGACAACGATAACAGAAATAATAATAAAAGTAATTATAACACGGCTATTATTATCATAATCATTTATTATTTGTTCTATATTCTAGAATTAACATTATTGTCATTATTCATTATTAAATAATTCATGTATGAAAATGATAATATTATTAAAAAATATTATTATAATAAACTATATTAATGGTAATCTAGAGGCAATAATAACAGTACATGATAATAATCTGATATAATGACAATAATGATGATAATTTATCATTATACGCCAATCTATAAATGACAAAAGGCTAAAAGTAGAGAATCCCATAGTCGAAAACCGGAGAAATCTAGCAAAATACAGCCCTTGGGGAGAGATGAGTCGAAAAACCCCCCCTTTTCGATGTTTAAATGATGGTTATGATAAATTTTTGCAATAAATCTGATAATTATTATGACTTTCATGAATAACCCATCAATAATGTACAATAATGACGGATAATAATAATTATGAGAGTAATTAGGAACGAATAATTATGATAATAATTATGCAATGATAATTATATGGATTTGCAATAATCCAGTAATAGCATAATCAACAATATTCTAATGATTTTCCTACTAATAACACTAATAATAACGACAATAACAAAAATAATAATAAAAACAATTATAACACGGCTATTATTGTTATTATACTCATTATTATTGTTCTTATTATTTCTAGAATTTTTCCTTATTGTCCTTATTCATTACTAGAATAATATAATATGAAAATGGCATTAATAAATTAAGATAATGATTATTATAATGACTATATTAAGAGCGTATCCGGGCGATTAATAACAGTAATGATAATAATGATTCGATGATAATTGACAATATGATAATTTTATCATGTATAAAAGAGAAAGTTATAATTTGAGAAAGTGCTATAGGTAGAAAAATCCCAAAAGTCGAAAAACCGGCGAAATCTAGCGAATAGCAGTGTTTGGAGAGATGAGTCAAAAACCCCACGCTTCGAGTTTTAATGATGATTATTTTAGCAATGGCTTCAGGCTAATCATGATGATGTTATGATAACCCCATCAAATAATAACAAATAGAAAAATTGAAACAGAAATAATAATAAATAGAATTATAAACGGCTATTATGGTTAATCTAATCATTTATTATTGTTATTTTCTAAGAATTTTATATTGTTCATATCATTATTATAATAATTTATAATGATGATATGACATTTTAAGAATTAAGGATAATGATTATCATAATGACTAATTAAGGGGTAATTAGGGGCGATAATGACAGAAATGATAATAATGATGATGATAATGACAATAATGATAATTATCATTATAAAGCTCATCTATAATGATAAAAAGCTCAAAAGTAGAAAAATCCCAAAAAGTCGAAAACCGGCGAAATCTAGCGAATACAGCCTATGCGAAGGATGAGTCGAAAAAACCCCCTTTTCGGTTAAATGAGAAATTATATAATTTTTAGCAATAATCTGCTAATTATGATGATTTCATGATAACCCAATCAATAATGACATAATGCGATAATAATAATTGTGAAGAGTAATTAGGGCAATTAATTATGATAATTAATTTGCAATGATAATTATATGGATTTGCGTAATACTTCCAGTAATAGCAATAATCAACAATATTCTAATGATTTTCCTACTAATAACACTAATAATACGACAATAACAATAATATAAAAACAATGTATAAACACGGCTATTATTGTATATTAATACTCATTGGGATTGTTCTGTATTATTTCTAGAAATTATTCATTATTTGTCCTTGTCTAGAATAGAAAATTATAATGATGAAAATGGAACATTAATAATTAAGATAATATTATCATAATGACTATATTAAGGTAATTAGGGCGATAATGACAGTAATGATAATAATGATGATGAAATGACAATAATGATAATTATCATTATAAAGAAAATTATAATGAGAAAGATGCTATAGGTAGAAAAATCCCAAAAGTCGAAAATCCGGCGAAATCTAGCGAAATACAGTGTAATAATATAATGATGATGTAATGACAATAATGATAATCACCATTTATAAAGCCAATCTATAATGAGAAAAGGCTAAAGAGAAAAATCCCAAAAGTCGAAAAAACGGCGAAATCTAGCGAAATATAGCCTTTGGAGAGATGAGTCGAAAACCCCCTTTTTAGAGTTTAAATGATGATTTTGATGATTTAAGCAATAGTTCTGGTAATTATGATGATTTTGATAATAACCCCATCAATAATGACAATAATGACGATGATAATGATAATTATTGTAATTAGTACAATAGTTATGATAATGATTATACAATGATAAATATAATGATTTGCGTCATAATTGCAATAATAGCAATAATCAACAATATTCTAATGATTTTCCAACTAATAACACTAATAATAACGACAATGATAACAGAAATAATAATAAAAGTAATTATAACACGGGTAAATAGGGTAAAAGGGCGATAATGACAGTAATGATAATAATGATGGTGATAATGACAATAATGATGATAATTATCATTATAAAGCCCATCTATAATGAGAAAAAGGCTAAATGTAGAAAATCCCAAAAGTCGAAAAACCGGTTAAAATTAACGAAATACCGCCTTTGGAGAGATGAATTGAAAACCACCCTTTTTAGAGTTTAAAGGATGATTATGATGATTTTAGGAATAATTCTGCTAATTATGATGATTTTGATGATAACCCATAAATAATGACAATAATGACGATAATAATGATAATTATAGGAGTAATAAGGACAATGATTATGATAATAATTATACAATGATAATTACATTGATGATTTGCGTAATAAATGCAATAATAGCAATATTCAACAATATTCTAATGATTTTCCTACTATAACACTAATAATAACGACAATGATAACAAATAATAATAAAAGTATTTATAACACAGCTATTATTGTTATCATAATCATTATTATTTCTAGAATTATCATTATTGTCATTATCATTATTAAAATAATTATAATGATGAAAATGACATTAATGATGATTATAATTATTATATTAAGGGTAATTAAGGCGATAATGACAGTAGTGATAATAATTATGAGAGTAATTAGGACGATAATTATGATAATAATATGATAATACAATGATAATCATAATGATATGCGTAATAATTGCAATAATAGTAATAGTCAACAATATTCTAATTTCCTACTAATACTACTAATGATCACGACAATGATAACAAACATAATAATAAAAGTGATTATAACACGGCTATTATTGTTATTATAATAATTAATATTATTATTTCTGGAATTATTATAATTGTCATTATCATTATTGAAATAACTATAATGAAAATCACATTAATGATTAAGATAATGATTATCATAATGACTATATTAAGGGTAATTAGGGCGATAATGAAAGTAATGATATAATGATGATGATAATGACAATAATTATGATAATTATCATTATAAACCCCATCTATAATGAGAAAAAGGCTAAAAGTAGAAGAATCCCAAAAGTAGAAAAACCGACGAAATCTAGCGAAATACAGCTATTGGAGAGAAAACCTCCCTTTTTCGAGTTTAAATGATGATTATGATGATTTTAGCAATAGTTCTGCGAAATATGATGTTTATGAAGATAACCCCATCAATAATGACAATTATGACGATAATAATGATGATTATGAGAGCAATTAGGACAATAATTATGATAATAATTATACAATGATAATTATAATAACATGCATAATAATTGCAATAATAGCAATAATCAACAATATTCTAATGATTTTCCTAGTAATAACTAATGATAAACGACAATGATAACAGAAATAATAAAAGTAATCATAACACGGCTATTATTGTTATTATAATCATTATTATTGTTGTTCTATTTCTAGAATATTATTATTGTCATTATCATTATTAAAATAATTATAATGATGAAAATGACATTAATAAAAGATAATGATTATTATAATGACTATATTAATGGTAATTAGGGCGATAATGACAGCAATGATAATGATAATGATGATAATTACAATAATGATAATTATCATTATAAAGACCATCTATAATGAGAAAAAGGCTAAAAGTAGAAAAATCCCCAAAGTCCAAAAACCGGCGAAATCTAGCGAAATAAAGCCTCTGGAGAGACGGGTCAAAACCCCCTTTTTCGAGGTTTGCTTTATATGATTTTAGCAATAGTTCTGCTAATTATGATGATTTTGATGATAACCCCATCAATAATGACAATAATGACGGTAATAATGATAATTATGAGAGTGATTAGGACAATGATTATGATAATAACTATACAATGATAATTATAATGATGATTTGCGTAATAATTGCAATAATAACAATAATCAACAATATTCTGATTTTTTTCCTACTAATAACACTAATAATAACGACAATGATAACAGAAATAATAACAAAAGTAATTATAACTGCAATCATTGTTATAATAATCATTATTATTGTTATTATTTCCAGAATTATCATTATTGTCATTATCATTATTAAGACAATTATAATTACATTAATAATTAAGATAATGATTATCATAAAGACCATATTAAGGGTAATTAGGGCGATAATGACAGTAATCATAATAATGATGATAATGATAATAATGATAATTATCATTATAAAGCCCATCTGTAATGAGAAAAAAGGCTAAAAGTAGAATAATCCCAAAAGTCGAAAAACTGACGAAATCAAGCGAAATACAGCTTTTAGAGAGATGAGTAAAAAAAAAACCCTTTTTCGAGTTTAAATGTTTATGATAATTTTAGCAATAGTTCTGCTAATTATGATGATTTGATAATTCCCCATCAATGATGACAATAATGATGATAATAATAATAATTATGAGAGTGATTAGGACAATAATTATGATAATTATACAATGATAATTTTCGTAATAATTGCAATAATAGCAATAATCAACAATATTCTAATGATTTTCCTCCTAATAACAATAATAATAACGACAATGATAAAAAAAATAATAAAAGTAATTATAACGGCTATTATTGTTATTATAATCATTATCATTGGTGTTAATATTTCTATTTTATCATTATTGTCATTATCATTATCAAAATAATTATAATGATGAAAATGACATTAATAATTAAGATAATGATTATGATAATTACTATATTAAGGGTAATTAGGGCGATAATGATAGTAATGATAACAATAATGATGATAATGACAGTAATGATGATAATTATCATTATAAAGTAAATCTACAATGAGAAAAAGGCTAAAAGTCGAAAAACCGGTGAAATCTAGCGAAATACAGCCTTTGGAGAGATGAGTTAAAAAAAAAAAAAAAAAAAAAAAACTTTTTCGAGTTTAACTGATGATTATGATTATTTAAGGGAGAGTTCTGCTAATTATGATGATTTTGATGATAGCCCATCAATAATGACAATAAGGACGATAATAATGATAATTATGAGAGTAATTAGGACAATAATTATGATAATATTATACAACGATAATTATAAGGATTTGCGTAATAATTGCAATAATAGCAATAATCAACAATATTCTATTGATTTTCCTACAAATAACACTAATAATAACGACAATAATAAGAGAAATAATAATAATAGAAATAATCATAACACGACTATTATTATCATAATAATTATCATTGTTATTATTTCTAGAATTATCATTATTAAAATATTTATAATGACGAAAATGACATTAATAATTAAGATAATGAATATTATAGTGACTATATTAAGGGATTAGAGCGATAATGACAGTAATGATAATAATGATGATTATGACAATAATGATGATAATTATCATTATAAAGCCCATCTATAATGACAAAAAGGCTAAAAGTAGAAAAATCTAAAAAGTCGAAAAACCGGCGAAATCTAGCGAAATACAGCCTTTTGAGAGATCAGACGAAACCTCCCCTTTTTCGAGTTTAAATGATGATCATGATGATTTTAGCAATACTTCTGTTAATTATGATGATTTTGATGATAACCTCATCAATAATGACAATAATGACGATAATAATGATAATTATGAGAGTAATTAGGACAATAATTATGATAATAATTATACAATGATAATTATGATGATGATTTGCGTAATGATAGCAATAATCAACAATATTCTAATCGTTTTCCTACATTTAACACTAATAATAACGACAATGATAACAGGAATAATACTAAAAGTAATTATAACACGGCCATTATCATTATAATCATTTTTATTGTTATTTCTAGAATGATCATTATTGTCGTTATCATTATTAAAATAATTATAGTGATGAAAATGACATTCATAATTAAGATAATGATTATTATAATGACTATATTAAGGGCAATTAGGGCGATAATGACAATAATGATAAAATGATGATAATGACAATAATGATAATATCATTATAAAGCAAATCTTAATGAGAAAGGGCTAAAGTAGAAAATCCCATAAGTCGAAAAACCGGCGAAATCTAGCCTTTGGAGAGATGAGTCGGAAACCCCCCTTTTTAGAGTTTAAATGATGATTATGATGATTTTAGCTATAGTTCTGCTAATTATGATGATTTTGATGATAGCCCCATCAATACTGACAATAATAAGGATAATAATGATAATTATGAGAGTAATTAGGAAAAAAATATGATAATCATACAATGATAATTATAATGATTTGCGTAATAATTGCAATAATAGCAATAGTCAACAATATTCTAATGATTTTACTAATAATACACTAATAATAACGACAATGATAACAGAAAGAATAATAAAAGTAATTATAACACGGCTATTATTGTTATTATTATCATTATTATTGGTATTATTTCTAGAATTATCATTATTGTCATTATCATTATTAAAATAATTATAGTGATGAAAATTATAATAATTAAGATATTAATTATTATAATGACTAAATTAAGGGTAATTAGGGCGATAATGACAGTAATGATAATAATAAAGATGAAAATGACAATAATGATAATTATCATTATAAAGTCCATCCATAATGAGAAAAAGGCTAAAAGTAGAAAAATCCAAAAACTCGAAAAATCGGAAAAATCTAGCGAAATACAGCCTTTGGAGAATTGAGTCGAAAACCCCCCTTTTTCGAGTTTAAATGATGATTATGATTATTTTAGCAAAACTTCTGCTAATTATGATGATTTTGATGATAACCCCATCAATAATGACAATAATCACGATAATAATGATAATTATGCGAGTAATTAGGACAATAATTATGATAATTTTAAATGATGATTATGATGATTTTAGCAATAGTTCTACTAATTATGATGATTTTGATGATATCCCTATTAATAATGACAATAATGACAATAATAATAATAATTATGAGAGTAATTAGGACAATAATTATACAATGATAATTATAATGATTTGCGTAATAATTGCAATAAATGATTTGCGTAATAATTGCAATAATAGCAATAATCAACAATATTCTAATGATTTTCCTACTAATAACATTAATAATATCGACAATGATAATAGAAATAATAATAAAACATGACACGGCTATTATTGTTATTATAATCATAATTAGTGTTATTATTTCTAGAATTATTATTATTAAAATAATTATAATGATGAAAATTACATTTATAATTAAACTATTATTATAATGACTATATTAAGGGTAATTAGGGCGATTATGACAGAAATGATAATAATGATGATGATAATGTCAATAATGATAATTATCATTATAAAGACCATCTATAATGAGAAAAAGGCTAAAAGTTGATAAATTCCAAAAGTAAAAAAAAAAGAAGAGAAAAAAAAAAGCGAAATCAAGCGAAATACAGCCTTTGGAGAGATGAGTCGAAAACCCCCCTTTTCGAGTTGAAATGATGATTATGATGATTTTAGCAAAACTTCTGCTAATTATGATGATTTTGATGATAACCCATCAATAATGACAATAATCACGATAATAATGATAATTATGAGAGTAATTAGGACAATAATTATGATAATTTTACAATGATAATTATAATGATTTCCGTAATAATTGCAATAATAGCAATAATCAACAATAATCTAATGATTTTTCTATTTATAACAAATAATAACGACAATGATAACAGAAATAATAAAAGTATTATTGTTATTATAATCATTATTATTTCTAGAATTATCATTATTGTCATTATCATTATCAAAATAATTATAATACGATAATGACAGTAATAATAATGATGATGATAATGACAATAATGATAATCATAGTTATAAAGCCAATCTACAATGAGAAAAAGGCTAAAAGTAGAAAAATCCCAAAGGTCGAAAAAAGGCGAAATCTTGCGAAATACAGCTTTTGGAGACATGAGCCGAAAACCCCCCTTTTCGAGTTTAAATGATGATTTTGATGATTTTAGCAATACTTCAGCTAATTATGATGATTTTGATAACCCCTTCAATAATGACAATAATGACGAAATTACTGATAATTATAAGAGTAATTAGGACAATAATTATGATAATAATTATACAATGATAATTATAATGATTTGTGTAATGAGTCGAAAACCCCCTTTTTCGAGTTTAAATGATGATTGTGATGATTTTAGCAATAATTCTGCTAATAATGATTTTGATGATAACCCCATCAATAATGATAATAATGACGATGATAATAATAATTATGAGAGTAATTAGGACAATAATTATAATAATAATTATACAATAATAATTATAATGATGATTTGCGTAATAATTACAATAATAGCAATAGTCAACAATATTCTAATTATTTCCCTACTAATACTACTAATAATAAAGACAATGATAACAGAAATAATAATAAAAGTAATTATAACGCGGCTATTATTATCATAATCATTATTATTTTTGTTATTATTTCTAGAATTATCATAATTAGAATAATTATAATGATGAAAAATGACATTAACAATTAAGCTAATGATTATTATAATGACTATATTAAGGGTAATTAGGGCGATAATGACAGTAATGATAATAATGATAAGGATAATGACAATAATGATGATAATTATCATTATAAAGCCCATCTCCGAGAAAAAAGTCTAAAAGTAGAAAAATCCCATAAGTCGAAAAACCGGTGAAATCTAGCGAAATACAGCCTTAGTCGAAAACCCCCCTTTTTCGAGATTAAATGATGATTATGATGATTTTAGCAATAGTTCTACTAATCATGATGATTTTGATGATAACCCCATATATAATTAACATAATGACGATAATAATGATAATTATGAGATTAATTAGGACAATAATTATGATAATTAGACAATGGTAAGTATAATGATGATTTATGTAATAATTACAATAATAGCAATAATCAACCATATTCTAATGATTTTCCTACGAATAAAACTATTAATAACGACAATGATAAGAGATATAATAATACAAGCAATTATGACACGGCTATTATTGTTATTATAATCATTATTATTGTTATTTCTAGAATTATCATTATTGTCATTATCATTATTAAAATAATTATAATAATGAAAATGACATTAATGATTAAGATAATGATTATTATAATGACTATATTAAGGGTAATTAGGGAGTTAATGACAGTAATGATAATAATGATGATAATAATGACTATAATTGTGATAATTATCATAATAAAGCCCTTCTCTAATGAAAAAAGGCTAAAAGTAGAAGAATCCCAAAAGTCGAAAAAACGGCGAAATCTAGCGAAATACAGCCTTTGGAGAGATGAATCGAAAAACCCCTTTTTCGAGTTTAAATGATGATTATGATGATTTTAGCAATAGTTTTGCTAATTATGATGATTTTGATGATAACCCCATCAATAATGACAATAATGATAATAATGATAATTATGTGAGTAATTAGGAGAATAATTATACAATGATAATTATAATGATGATTTGCGTAATAATTGCAATAATAGCAATAATCAACAATATTCTAATGTTTTTCCTACTAACACTGATAATAACAACAATGATAACAGATATAAAAATAAAAGTAATTATAACAAGGCTATTATTGTTATTCTAAACATTATTATTGTTGTTATTATTTCTAGAATTATCTTTATTGTCATTATCATTATTAAAATAATGATAATGATTAAAATGATATTAAAAATTAAGATAATGATTATCACAATTACTATATTAAAGGGAATTAGGGCGATAATGGCAATAATGATAATAATGATGATAATGACAATAATGATGATAACTATCATCTTAAAAGGCTAAAATTAGAAAAAATCCTATGAGTCGAAAAACCGGCGAAATCAAGCGAAATACATATTTTGGAGAGATGAGTCGAAAACCTCCCATTTTCGAGTTTAAATGATTATGATGATTTTAGCAATAGTTCTGCTAATTATCATGATTATGATGATAACCCCATCAATAAATACGATAATGACGACAATAATGATAATTATGAGAGTAATTAGGACAATAATTATATTAATTATACAATGATAATTATAAGGATTTGCGTAATAATTGCAATAATAGCAATAATCAACAATATTCTAATGACTTTACTACTAATAACACTAATAATAACGACAATGATAACAGAAAGAATAATAAAAGTAATTATAACACGGCTATTATTGTTATTATAATCATTATTATTGTTGTTATTATTTCTAGAATATCATTATTGTCATTATCATTATTAAAATAATGATAATGATGAAAATGAAATTAATAATTAAGATAATGATTATGATAATTACTATATTAAGGGTAATTAAGGCGATAATGACAGTAATGATAATAATGATGATGATAATGATAATAATTATCATTATAAAGCAAATCTATAATGAAAAAAGGGCTAAAAGTAGAAGAATTCCAAAAGTCGAAAAAACAGCGGTATCTAGCCTTTGGAGAGATGAGTCGAAAACCCCCTTTTTCGAGTTTAAATGATGATTATGATGATTTTAGCAATTTTTCAGCTAATTATGATGATTTTGATGATAACCCAGTCAACAATGACAATAATGACGACAATAATGATAATTATGAGAGTAATTAGGACAATAATTATGATAATAATTATATTTGCGTAATAATTGCAATAATAGCAATAATCAACAATATTCTAATGATTTTCCTACTAATAACACTAATAATAACGACAATGATAACAGAAATAACAATAAAAGTAATTATAACACGGCTATTATTGTTATTATAATCATTAATATTGTTATCATTTCTAGAATTATCATTATTAAAATAATTATAATGATGAAAATGACATTAATAATTAAGATAATGATTATTATAATGAATATTAAAGGTAATTAGGGCGATAATGACAATAATGATAATAATGATGATGATAATGACAATAATGATTATTATCATCATAAAAGGCTAAAATTAGAAAAATCCCAAAGTCGAAAAACCGGCGAAATCAAGCGAAATACAGCCTTTGCAGAGATGAGTCGAAAACCCCCTTTTCGAGTATAAATGATGATTATGATGATTTTAGTAAAACTTCTGGTAATTACGATGATTTTGATGATAACCCATCAATAATGACAATAATGACGATAATAATGATAATTATGAGAGTAATTAGGAATAAAATTATCATAATTATTCAATTATAGTTATAAGGATTTCCGTAATAATTGCAATGATAGCAATAATCAACAATATTCTAATGATTTTACTACTAATAACACTAATAATAACGACAATGATAACATAAATAATAATAAAAGTAATTATAACACGGCTATTATTGTTATTATAATCATCATTATTATTATTTCTAGAATTATAATTATTGTCATCTTCATTATCGAAATAATTATAATGGTGAAAATGACATTGATAATTAAGATAATGATTTATTATAATAACTATATTAAGGGTAATTAGGGCGATAATGACAGCAATGATAATAATGATGATAATGGCAATAATGATGATAATTATCATTGTAAAGCCCATATATAATGAGAAAAAGGCTAAAAGTAGAAAAATCCCAAAAGTCGAAAAACCGGCGAAATCTAGCGAAATACAGCCTTTGGAGAGAGGAGTCGATTTTGATTTTAGCAATAGTTCTGTTAATTATGATGATTTTGATGATAACCCCATCAATAATGAGAGTAATGACGATAATAATGATAATTATGAGAGTAATTAGGACAATGATTATGATAATAATTATACAATGATAATCATAATGATAATTTGCGTAATAATTGCAATAATAGCAATAATCAACAATATTCTAATGATTTTCCTACCAATAACACTAATAATAACGACAATGATAACAAATAATAAAAGTAATTATAACACGGCATATTATTGTTATTATAATCATTATTATTGTTGTTATTATTTCTAGAATTATCATTATTGTCATTGTCATTATTAAAATGATTATAGTGATGAAAATGACATTGATAATTAAGATAATGATTATTATAATGACTATATTAAGGGTAATTCAAGCGATAATGACTAATTATAATAATGATGATAATGACAATAATGATAATTGTCATTATAAAGTCCATCTATAATGAGAAAAAAGCTAAAAGTCGAAAAAACGATGAAATCTAGCGAAATACAGCGTTTGGAGAGATGAGTCGGGAACCCCCCTTTTTCGAGTTTAGATGATAATTATGATGATTTTAGCAATAGTTCTGCTAATTATGATGATTTTGATAATGACCTCTTCAATAATGACAATAATGATAATTATGAGAGTAATTGGGACAATAATTGTGATAATAATTATACAATGATAATTATAAGAATTTGCGTAATAATTGCAATAAGAGCAATAATCAACAATATTCTAATGATTTATCTACTAATAACATTAATAATAACGACAATGGTAACAGAAATAATAAAAGTAATTATAACACGGGTATTATTGTTATTATGATAATTATTATTGTTGTTATTATTGCTAGAATTATCATTATTGTCATTATTATAAATAATTATAATGATGAAAATGACATTAATAATTAAGATAATGATTATTATAATGGCTATATTAGGGGTAATTAGGGCGATAATTACAGTAATGATAATAATAACGATGATAATGACAAATATTTATCATTATAAAGCCTATCTATAATGAGAAAATGGCTAAAAGTAGATAAATCACTAAAGACAAAAAACCGGTGAAATCTAGCGAAATACAGGTTTGGAGAGATGACTCGGAAAATCCCCCCTTTTCGAGTTTAAATGATGATTATGATGATTCTAGCAATAAATCTGCTAATTAAGATGAATTTGATGATATCCCCATCAATAATGACAATAATGATAATAATGATAATTATAAAAGTAATTAGGATAATAACTATTATAATAAATATACAATGATAATTATAAGGATTTGCGTAATAATGGCAATAATAGCAATAATGAACAATTATAACACGGCTATTATTGTTATTTTAATAATTATTATTGTTGTCATTATTTCTAGAATTATCATTATTGTCATTATCATGATTAAAATAATTATAATGATGAAAATGACACTAATAGTTAAGATAATGATGATTAAAATGACTATATTAAGGATAATTAGGGCGATAATGCCAATAATAATAATGATGATATTGACAATAATGATAATTATCATTATAAAGCTCATCTATAATGATAAAAAGGCTAAAAGTAGAAAAATCCCAAAAGTCGAAAAACCGGCGAAATCTAGCGAAATACAGCCTTTGGAGAGATGGATCGAAACCACCCTTTTTCGAGTTTAAATGATGATTATGATGATTTTAGCAATAGTTCTGCTAATTAGGATGATTTTGATGATAACCCCATCAATAATGAGAATAATGACGATAATGATAATTATGAGAGTGATTAAGACAATAATTATGATTATAATTATACAATGATAATTATAATGCTGATTTGCGTAATAATAGCAATAATCAACAATATTATAATGATTTTCCTACTAATAACACTATTGATAACGACAATGATAACAGAAAGAATAATAAAAGTAATTATAACACGGCTATTATTGTTATAATCATTATCATTGTTGTTGCTATTTCATATGTAATTATGTAATTATGATAATTTTGATTATAACCCCATCAATAATGACAATAATGACGATAATAATAATAATTATGAGAGTATATACGATAATAATTATGATAATAATCATACAATGATAATTATCATGATTTGAGTAATAATTGCAATAATAGCAATAGTCAACAATATTCTAATGATTTTCCTTATCCTTATACAATGATAATTATAATGATGATTTGCGTAATAATTGCAATAATAGCAATAATCAACAATATTCTAATGATTTTCCTACTAATAACACTAATAATAACGACATTGATAACAGAAATAATAATAAAAGTAATTATAACACGGCTATTATATCTATAATAATTATTATTATTGTTGTTATTATTTCTAGAATAATCATTACTGTCATTATCATTAAAATAATTATAATGATGAAAATGACATTAATAATTAAGATAATGAGTATTATAGCAATTGGGGCATGTTTGATCTAAGGTGACGATAATGGCCATCTCCATCCTGTGGATTATTTCTCACGGAAACTAAGGGACGCTGAGGTAAGGTACCCGGCAATTTATGCCGAAGCATTGGCAGTTGTCTATGGGCGTAAATTTGTTATCTATACTGATCATAGACCCTAGGTTTATGTATTTGCCCGTAAGACAAAAAACCTGAGAATGTGTAGATGGGCACATGAAATAAGTTACTATAACTATTCCCTCAGATATCGACAAGGCCTACATCATCGTGTTCTAGATAAGCTGAGTAGAGCTGTTGCAGCCATCTCGCTTCACGATATCGAACCTCAGACTCTCAGACTCAGTCAGTTAGAATCTCATACTTAGAAGAGGAAAAACTTCCCAAACGACGTTTACAACTGTGTCTAGATGAGTCTGAGATGAAAGATGATGTACTCTACCATGTGCGCCATATTCCAGATTGTGTCCTTCACCAGTTGGTCATGCCAAAGGCCCTCCAGAGTGCAGCACTCCAACTTGCTCATTCTTCCCTCATCGCAGCTCACCAAGGGACTTAACCGCACATACTGTAAGTTACGTGACATGTTTTACTTTCCAAACATGCTTCGCACAGTTAACGATTATGTTGCTAGCTGTCAGGCTTGTCAAAGACGTAAAGGTCCAGCCTACCGGGCATCTCTCGCAGCAGCCTTTCAAACAACACTCCCACTTGAGAAGATATCAGCAAATCTTCTTGAGCTCGATACAACTGCCGAAGGAAATAGGTATGTGCTATCTCTTGTTGACCATGATAGCAGATATTTGCAGCTCATAGCACTACCTAGTAAAGATGCCTCTACAGTCACTGAAGCTTTTCTTCGCCATTTTGTAACCTTGTTTGGCCCACCGAAAGTACTACAAACTGATAATGGCACAGAATTCAAGAA
>NW_020869283.1:383685-387175 GCF_003789085.1 Penaeus vannamei | reverse complement strand
CATGTGCGCGCGCTTATGTGTGTGTTTGTATATACATAAACATACATACATAATATACATACATATATATATATATATGTATATATAATATATATATATGTATATATATATATATGTATATATATATATATATATATATATATATATATATATATATATATATATATATATATATATATATATACATATATATATATATATATATATATATATATATATATATATATATATATATATATATATATATATATATATATATATATATATATATATATATATATATATATATATATATATATATATATATATATATATATATATATATATATATATATATATATATGTGTTTGTGTGAACAGTCAGGTAGATTTTAGATTGATAGATGTTATAGATATATATGGATATGGATATAGATATATGCATTTGCGTATAAAGATATTTTTCCCAATTCGCAGTTAATGATCATGTTCTATGGATTTTGTCTTTTGTTGAAAACGAGTTTTTGGTTGACTATATAGCAACACACGATCATGCATAATGGTGATTTTGCAACAAAATACCCCCCTCGTTTATCAACATTTAAAATAGTGGCAATAGCAGGTAAACGCTGACTATCTTTCCCATACAAAGTACGAAGCTTTTGCAAAACGGTAATGCGCTCGGCTAAAATTCCGCTCCTATATATTAAGCGTGTGTGCCTTGCGGTTCAGCATTTTGGTGTACATGTGTGTGTGTCTGGTGTATGGTTTTCAAGTGTTTAATTGCAAATTGTAACATACCATCGCTTTCAAATATTTCAAAAATATGTGGCAACGTTTGAAAAATATTGGATACGTATGTCAAACTATATAATACGAAGTTAATGCTAATTGTTTTCATTGTGGTATAGGATATAAATCTTCATCCTTACTTATGAACTCGACTTCGGGCTTAGAAATGAGGCAAGCAGTTATTAATGTGGACTCGGACGGGGTCAGAAACCAGAACTAGATTGCATTATGGTTTTTGCAGAAAGGATCGAGTCCAAACAGGTGTAATTAAGTGCAACTAATCAGAAGCAATTACTCCATCGCGAACAAAGAACAAGGTAAGAAATACCAAAAACATAATGTAAGGAGTGATTATGATGACATTTCCGAGGGGGACCTCAATCAGGAGCGACGTCGTCGTCCGCCGCGAGCGAGCGAGAGCGATTTCAGCTTCAGGCCCCGAGATCCCCGGCCCGTCTCGCCCGCTGAAGGCGCGCCCGGAAGTGAGTGAGAAGGTTAGAGGCTCTCCAGAAGAAAGGACAAAAAAAAAAAAAAAAAAATGAATAACGAGTGTTTACTCATATTGTATATCACAATTTTACCGTTTCTTTTCATTTATTTGCATATTCTTTTGTCATATCACAAATCTCATCCTCCGTATCATTGCTCTCCCTCCGCCCGACGCCGCCGCCTCTCCGCCCGCGTCACTCGGGGCTGCGGGTCGCCTCCGCCCGGCCCGCGGACGGCTGAGTGCGGCAGGAAATGCAGTGGGATAAAGAGACAACGCTTGAATGATTGAACTGCAGGCTGTGGTAAGGCCAAACCATCAACCATCAATTACCCTCACATAATCGTTTTCCGGACCATAATTCGCACTCCTGACTGACAACTGCCGTCACCATCATCCGTTAGTATGAAGTATTATCAGAGTTAAAAAAAGGTTTTGAATATGGTGCATAATGCTTTATTCGTGACTCTGTGGGGCTAGAACTGTTAGCAAACGATAATAAGCATGAAATATGTCTGCTTTACCATAGTGAACTCCCTTGTCGGTGTTTATTTGAGCAAGAATTCGTCACGCAAGCAGAAAACACGGTGATAAAGAAATTTGATATACACTGTAATACCGAGAGACCACTTTATTAGTGTTAACCACTTAATCAAAGCCTTTTTCACCTGATATTATCTAAACATGTAACGCGAGCAGAGCCTGTAAGAACGAGCTGATAGAAATCCACCCACAGAGAAACGGAATTCGTGCGAGCTCCCATGGCTTGGCGGTCGTTACTCGAGGTGTCCCTGGCCGCAGGTAGACAGCGTGGGCGGCGGGCGGCCACGTGATTACCATCATCAATATTAAGGCAGGGAGGAGGCGCCCACGCCAGCACTCACTCCGCAGTCATTCCCTCTCGGCTCGGGCGGGCGCGCCCCTCGCTCGCGGGCGTTCACTTGTTTCGTTTCAGAGCCCTTTGTGCCGAGGATAATGCTGTTTGCTTGCTTGTGCATTCCTCCATGAGGGACATGTCTGGCGGGTGGGAGAGTGAGCTTCGGGGTGGCATGGCAGACAGGAATGGCTCACAATTCATTGGCAGGCGCGGTCAGCAAGCGGGCAGCCCGTTCGAGGAGTCAGCGGGACTCGAAAAAGGAAATCAAATGTGGAAGCTGCGGTATGTTGCTCTCCGGAGACTCTATGATGGTAATGATGATACTCTTATACATTTTCCTTTTGGTTGGGTAAATCTCCAAGTAGGAAAGCTATATATCACAAGAGACAAATAGCATGAGCGGGCCCCGTACATAAATAATGGGCCCATTCCCAACAGGACAGAGCACAAATAATAATTCATGGCAGGCAGCCGCGAGCCTACCAGCGTGACGCCCTTGGGATCACCACGCACGCCAGCTTGACCCGCGCTCTCTGCTCCGGCGTCAGCGCCTCTCGTGGGCTCGCGGGAAGGCCTTTTCCGGTGTCAGTTTGGAAGACGTTTGTTTATCAACCATCTTCTCTATCCACATGTTTAATTTACCTTTCAGATATCGAGAGAAACATTTACGGCCAGTCAAATTTCTCCTTTTTTTTCTTTTACTTCTTAGCCATGTGTCTTTTCTCACGGATTCAATTTCTGGTGTCATTTTATTATATATATTTTGTTCCATTTCGTCTCCCTCCTGCACAGGCTCGGCGTCCCCCTCCGCTCCTCTCGCCGGCCTGCGCTTCGCTCTGCGTCGCTGCGCCCGCCTTCCCTCGCTGACCTTTCTCACCCGCCGCCGCGTGGTCGATCCTCGCGCCCGCGGCCTCCTCGCTTCTTTTGATATGATCATTATGCGAGATTACACTCATCTTTCCGCGTCCCTTTGTACAAGGCGGCCTCCCCGCCTTTAGCCCGCGCGCGCCTCGCCACAGACGCACCTCAAGATCTCAGGCACACTACAGGTACACTGCATAAAAAGCGCACGGGCACTAACAAGGACACTGCAAGCACACTGCGGGTCTAATGCTCGGAAAATATGTGAACTTTACTCAGTCTTTCCAGGGACGTTTCAGGGGCGCTACAGGAAGGCCGTAAGGGCGCCGCATAAAGGGGAGCGACGAACACGCTAAAAGGCAAAGAAGAAGAAAATACAAGCCGAGTGAGACGACACTTCAGGAGGAAGACATGCACACTGGCCGTTGGATTGGGGCGCGGCGCGGGAAGCCCACGCTCTAGGAAGCAGATCCATATTTTGTATATGTATGCGTG
>NW_020869283.1:353685-368685 GCF_003789085.1 Penaeus vannamei | reverse complement strand
GTTGTTCCTGCTTTTTCAGCCTTCATATTCGGAAGCCGCCACAAACCAACAACTGCTTGCGCATCTTCTTCCCTGCCCTTTCTAAAGCCTCTGTATTTTTCTTTCCCCTTTCTCTCTGATCTCAATAAGTCTTTCTTCCTCCTTGCTTCCCCTTCTTAGTATTCTTCGACCCCTTCCCTGCCCTGTCTCTCCCTTCCCTGCCTCTGGCCCCTGCCTCTCGCCCCTACTCCCAGCCGCCAGCGCGTACCCTGTATCTTCGCGCACATATCTTTATGTTACAACAACAGTTGCTGTTGCGCTGATCCCCTTCCACGGCATAATGCAGTTCGCGCAGTCTTTATCTTCATATGAAACAAAATAATTCTCATTACACTGTTAGTACATTTGCGGCCTTATGTGGCTTAGGTCTTTCCTGTTAATGTATGATGACCTCTGCTTGACTTGCAAACATTAGGAACCATTGTGGAATAATCTTCATATGCAATAAGTCTAAGTTTGGCGATAGACTTTGGCAATAACGAAACCTAGATCTACAGAACTTTGTTTTCGACACAAAACCAAAATCCTTCCCGTGCGTCAGTGAGGTTCCCCCTCGCCTTTGTACACGAAATGAATCATCCTGTGCAGACCTTGCTGTCGGGGCCACCTCGAGTTGTACTGCGTTAGTCTGACCTTTTATAGCATGAAGGATGTATCCCTTGACCTTAGGAAACATGGCCTGTGTGAGGCTGTGCTTCATGAATAATGTGCTGTATATCGCTATGCTGCAATTCACGCGCGTTCGAGCCTCCGTGTTAAACCATTGCCTGTGCGATCGTACACCTGTTCTTGAGCACTTCCGCTTCTTAAGATTGGATGATATTCATGAAACAGCATTGCGCTTTACTCGGCGCCCAGTTCTGTGTTCTTGGTCCATATATACAAACGGCATATAGGGGGAGGGGGGGCTCTCATAATCATGGACATTATGCAAATAGATTTAGGTCGTTCACTGGCTTCCGTCGCATCAGTTTCTTAAGTGGCGCTTATTATGCAGGTGGCAGACCGGCCCTCTGATCCTCAACTGTTGTGAATAGCAATTTGTATTGCAAATGCTGTACGTGATATAAGTGTACGTGATGTAAGAGTCTGGCGGAGAAGACTCGTAAGAGCGCCTTGTCACCAGGTGTGTCCGTCGCGTGGCTCGCGTTGTAATAGGGAAGGAATTCTCTTTGTTTTTTATGCCTCACTTCTTTTTCTGTTTCCTCCTCCTCCTCCTTCTTCCTCTTCTTCTTTTTTTCTCTCTTTATTCCGTGTAACAAAATATTTGAAACTGCTTCCTTCTCATTATCCCTCTCTCCTCTTCCCAGTCTCTTCGCTTGTGATCCTCTCACTCTTTCTATCTACCTGCCGCTGATTTTTGTTTTCTCTCTCTTAATGAAAATCGTGTGTCTGGGTAGAAATGCTCTGAAATGTCTTTTTTCTCTGCTCGTTATGAGGGCCCCATGTATGTATGCATTTTGCTTCGGCGCTCAGAGTATAGTCTGCGGGAGAGTATTGTCGCTGGCACTGGCAAGGCGCAGCTGGAGTGGAATATAGAGTATCTATTCCGAGCTCTTTTGTCCAGCCAGTGTTATAGCTGCTGAACGTCCGCAGCTGCACCGGTTCCTGCGGCGGTGCACTGCGAAGGGATAGGAAAAGAATGTGTTCGAGCGGCAAAGGCGATTATTATGGATATGGCGTTACCTCCGAAGATGGTTGCAGCGGGCCAATCCACGAAGGGCAGAATGTGTACAGGGATTAATTCCTTTCTGAAACGGAGGATTGGTTTATTTACGAACAAGTTTATTGGACGGAAACTTCTCAGTAGACTTTACTAAAAAGAAAGAAAAGAGACTCGGTTTATATCATCGCACTCGCCTGTTTCTTTCCCTCTAGAGCAAAGACATGCGTGCATGTGTGGTTGTCTTATCCTTGGCGGTGTGCAATTGGCCGATGTCTCTTTTTCTTCCGCCGGAGAGCCTTGGCTTCCGTTTCGAATCGGCGGTCAACGCGGTCCTCCCGACGCGGCGCCGAGGAAGCCCTTGGAACAAGTTGCTGCAGCGCTGTGCGTGAGGTCAGGCTTGAAGGGAAGTAATAATCATCATCATTTTCTGCATCTAAAAGGGAAAACTCCGCGCTGTGCTTTGATGTAGCTCTTTTAATTAGAAATTAATTAGTCATGCTTGAAGGGCTTTTGGTATGGAACCTGCGTGCCAGACACTCAAGTCGGATGATGTGCTTCGTTTCCGAGAGAACCCGCAAGCATGTTTCGTGGCGCTTGTAAACTGCATTTTCCTCAGACACTTTTATTGGAAGTTTAATTACATGACAAGCTTGGTTGAACTGGTAGCGAATGATGCAAAACACGGCGAAGGGAGGAGTGTTTACTCTCGCAAATAGCATTTATCTCTTGTGAATAGTTCCATGTAAAGTGTATTTCTCGAACCGAACTTTATTTTTTAAGGTCCACATGCTGGACAAACTTTTGGGAAGTCAAGTATAACTTGCTGCAATGAAACAAGTTCCGATAATGAAACTTGTTAGAGGCAGCGATATGATTATGTACAAGACGATGCTTGACACACACACACACACACACACACACAAGATATTCATTGTCCAAATGTCGCCGACGGGCCTCCTCCTCTATCTGTTTCTATACAGACTCTTGTGAGAGCGCAGCGGTAGTAAAGCACCGCTTGAATGTCTATCATCATGGAAATATAGCATTTGGCCATACACATTGATTCAATGAGCTAATTGTATTTCAAGTTCGGGTGCAAAACGCATGCAGTACCGCAACCGGGCTGAATAGGGTGGCGGCGGCCTCTGGAATAGCTGTTTTTACCCACTACAAGGGTTTTGCATATTCCGTAACACTTTCGTGTAGTCGTTGTCATGTGCTACAGGCGCATGGATTTGTATCTATTTTCTGGTTTGTCTTAGTTTGTAGTTGCTTCTGTTCATCCTCGAGGTGCAGTGAATGCGGGATCCCTATTACATCTAAGAAACTCAGCCGGTGCCCTGATAAGCCCTTTGCCTCAGCCCAATAACCCTCACTAGACTGCACCCCCCCCCCTTCAAAGACAGAAGTAGACTGAAATTAAGCAATGCCGTCCGTCTGTTTAGCGTGACGGCAGCCGCTGTGCACGGCCCATCAGTACCCGCAGGAGACGGTCGATGTTCACCGCGATGAAGAGGCGACGGTCCCGCGACCGCTCGACACGAAATTGGTGTGAAATTACGCTTGACCTTTTTGCGGCCTCGTCCGCCTTTAGACGTTTCAATCAGCCATTGTTTAAATCCGTGTGTTTTGCGGGGAAAAGACAGTAAAACCAACATATTTCAGAAATGTACAAACATTTTCCATTTTTTGTTCCTATTCACACCCTAGTTTGCGATGTGTCAAAAGAATTTACACTAGAGAATTTTGTAGAATTTCACTATGATGTTTGTCTCTCGTCTATATTATAAAACAATTGCATGGGATCTTTTACTGGGGAAAGAAAATTGTTACTATATGTTCCTCATTACAAAAAAGTTAGTGACACGTTTCATTGTGTCATAACTCTATTATCGCAAGCTGGTGATTGTAGGGGCTATCACGACCCCCCTGGTCTGCGGGGCCGTCGGAGCCAACGAGACCTCAGCCTCCGGCCTCCTGTCTCGGCGCAGAGGAATTGCATTGTCTCGGGGTCTGATGTCGATACTTGGTAGCGTCTTTCATAAACAAAGTTTCCAAAAGAAAATCATAAATACATATAACTGATAAAACGTAAAGTTAAATAAAAAGTAAAATGAAACGTGACTTAATAAAACAAAGTTAAAATAAATTCAATTAATCAAATGAGTATGCTACGCTTTATCCTTTATATCAGTTCATCAAAGTAAAATTATTTCACTCATCATAAGCCAAACCATTGAAATAAGATCGTTGACATTTGCTTTAGCTCTTATGTTTATTATTCTTATTCATTCAGTGTTCATTCTCAAGAACTGCTTTAAAACTTTGATATTCTTTGTTATTTGTTCAATCTATATATCAATTCCTTTAACAAACTTAAAAAAAATAAATATGAATCAAAAATGGAAAACCAAACAAAAGGCAGAGCTTGAAATATTATTATCAAAACCCCCCAAAACAAAAACAAAAACAAAAATTAACACATAAAACATAAAATGAAATAAAACCTCCGAAACAATAAAAGCAAAAGAAATAATAATACGTAAAAATAGGGCAATCTAAATTAAAACTGATTAAACAATACCTTATATAACTGCAGACTCACTGTAAGATCCCTTGGTTAAATGCGTAAAATAGAAAATCACAAATAAAAAGAGCAAAACAAAAAAAACGGCGGTTATCTGATGACGCCACCGATGCCTGTGCGCAACTCAACTCAGGTGGTTGACCCCACCTGCTTTAAGCGAACGAGGTCGTGCGCCAGATGGTCGCGCATCAAGACTCATTTTACTGTTAAATGTCGTCTGCCTTAAAGAATAAATACCTAATAATGCGAATTTACTAGAAGATTGCCGTGTTAAATGAAAAATAAAAGGAGGTTCATTTCAGAAAAAATATAATTGTTTTCCGTGGGCTAACTGAGGGGTTTGGCGCCAAATGCCCGTTGACGATTTTCCCTCATCCTTGTCCGTCGCCATCTTGAAAAATACGTATTTTACGAGGGCGACCTCCCAACGTCATCCTTCGCAGGACTCGAGCAGGAAATCGGGGCGTCGTCAGCTCGCATCAATTGGCCATCTATCCTTGTAATTTGGAAATGTAAAAATTGCCCAGGGCGTCGCCATCGTCCTCCTACAGCGCCTCCGTCAGGCACACCCTTCTGCAGCGCCTCCGCCAGCGCTTCCGTCGGGATCATCGCGTCCTGGTCCAAATTTCGTTTCCTCTCTCGGGGGCGTTTTAGTGGGGGGGGGGGGGGTTGGTGATTCTGAACGGTGTGGGTCGTCAGAAGCGGCAGTAAGAGCGGCAGCTCACTACATGATACAAACATTCGGCTATATTTTGCACATATATCGTTGTTATTCCGATATGACATGGATATGTAGTCTTCAGGGTAACGGTATGCGGCGATAAGAATATTTCGCCAAGCAAAGACCAAGACACACTTCCTGAATTTTTTTGCAACTCATTATACCAACGTTTCATTGCACAGACAGACAGAGTCCAGCGACATCGGAAATATATGCAATGGCTTATGCTGATTGCGAATTCACGGGGCAATAAACAGTCCCCTTCGAGAGCACACGATGCCGCCCTCCCGATCCCGTTATTGCCTGACGCAGCGGCGTTGTAAAATTCGCATCAGATCAGATCAGCTGAGCCGCTCGGACGCCGGCCGGGAAGGCTGCTGATGGCGGCCCGGGTTCAGGCTCAGCACCGACTTGATTAACATTAGTTCACATGTGATGATAAAACAACACAGAGAGAGCGAGAGAGATGTAGAGAGAGAGAGAGAGAGAGAGAGAGGAGAGAGAGAGAGAGAGAGAGAGAGAGGGAGGGAGGGAGGGAGGGAGGAGGAGGGAGAGAGAGAGAGAGAGAGAGAGAGAGAGAGAGAGAGAGGGAGAGAGGAGAGAGAGAGAGGAGAGAGGAGAGGAGAGAGAGAGGGGGGGCGGAAGGAAGAGAGAGAGAGAGGGAGGGAGGGAGGAAGGGAGGGAGGGAGGGAGAGAGAGAGAGAGAGAGAGAGAGAGAGAGAGAGAAGAGAGAGAGAGAGAGAGAGAGAGAGAGAGAGAGAGGAGAGAGAGAGAGAGAGAGAGAGAAGAGAGAGAGAGAGAGAGAGAGAGGAGGAGGGAGAGGGAGGGAGAGCGAGCGAGAGAGAGAGAGAAAGGGGGGGGAGAGAGAGAGAGAGAGAGAGAGAGAGAGAGAGAGAGAGAGAGAGAGAGAGAGAGAGAGAGAGAGAAGAGAGAGAGAGAGGGAGGGAGGGAGAGGGAGAGGGAGAGGGAGAGGGAAGAGGGAGGAGAGAGAGAGAGAGAGAGAGAGAGAGAGAGAGAGAGAGAGAGAGAGAGAGAGAGAGAGAGAGAGAGAGAGAGAGAGAGAGAGAGAGAGAGGAGAGAGAGAGGGAGAAGAGAGGAGAGAGAGAGAGAGGAAGAGAGAAGAGAGGAGGAGAGAGAGAGAGAGAGAAGAGAGAGAGAGAGAGAGAGAGGTGAGAGGGAGAGAGAGAGAAGAGAGAGAGAGCGAGAGAGAGAGGAGAGAGAGGAGGAGAGAGGAGAGAGGAGAGGGAGAGGAGAGAGAGAGAGAGAGGGGATGGAGGAGGGGAGAGGAGAGAGAGAGAGAGAAGGGAGAGAGAACCCTGAGATAGAGCAAGAGGCCCAGAAAGAGAGTACAGCCAGGCCCAGCTCGGCATGTCCACCGTGGGAGCGAGCAGCTCCCACACGTTGAGAGGAATAGTTTGTAACTCGTAAAGGGCCGTTCGGGGGGCGGGGGGGGGGGGGGGCAAGGGGAACGATGCTCAAGCGGGGTTGCTTGGAATTCGCTTCCGAGGTCAGAGGGCAGGTGAGGGAGCCGGAGGAAAGCAATCCAGAAAGGCGCCTCCTGGCGACGCGTCGCTTCCGATGGCACTCCGCGCATTGCTTCAACCCAAACTAGCGTCTTCTCACATCTGCGCAGGTTCCTCACACTTGGGCTCTCTCTAACAGACAAAAGGGAGGTAGTTTCACCTTGAATTTCTTCATTCAAAGAGAATCGTCTGATACCCACGCTTCATCACATTCAGTCACACAAAAGCGCATGGTTAGTCTTTGATAAGTAAAAGTGCGAATGATACAACTGCTTATGAAGGTTATGCCAATAACAAATGCAACATCATTACTGTTTTTTTTAATTCGTGTTTGCACTGCGCAGAGAACATTCATCTACATTTTAAATCCATGCGTTTTGATATCAGGTTTATTATGACAAACACCTCTCGGTTCCAGGCCATATCACTCTCGGACGCCGAATTATTGCCAAGCTGCGCGTCGCAGCGAAGCGGGAAATCAAGCAAGCATTAATTCGTTGTTTCACAATCAAATTGGCGTTGCAATTATGAAGCGGAGATCTCAGAAAATCTTGCAGTGCGAGGAGCAGCGGTGTGAAATGACCTTGTTTCCCCTGCGGTCGCAGAGCGAAACAAAGCGCGCCTAAGAGGGAAATTGGCTGCCTGGGCGGCCGGGAGGGGATCGCCCCCGCTGATAGAGGTCGCGCGGGCCTCGCTGCCGGAGAGGTAATTTTGTATAATAGATCCTACAATACCTTGCTGATGAGAATTCCACGCTAAAATCCCCAGTTGGTGAGGATAAAGAGCAACAAATCCTAACAAAAAGGCGAGAACATGGGTGCGTTTATCCTACTTAATTCTGGCCACTTAGGGAGGCGCTGCCGGTGAAAATAGGAAAAACGATTTTGAGTTGAAAATCGTAACCACTGAAAGGTTGTTCCATGCAGTTTACGATTTATATTATAGGGTCACTATTTTGATAAGTAAGTATGGACATCTACCACGAGAGAATACTTCTCGCTAATGGGTAAATATTACACATGGAAACACGAACACCGACGCGTCCGTTTCCCTTCACTCGCTCTCCCGGTCCTCCTGTCATCTCTTGCTGCGTCCCTTAATTTCTTGCTTTTCTCCTCAGCCAGTATTGCAATACAAGCAATTTGCAAGGAATATCAATATCACCATTGGCATTATTATCTAACGTACCGTTTTATTTCTTTTCACATCGAGATAAAACTTGGGGTAGAATAATCTCCCGTGAAATAGTCATAAGTAATATAAGCGTAAATGCTACAACACACATACACACAAAGGAAAACAAAGGGAAACAAATAAAAATGGAATAAATACGTAAGTAAGGAAAATGTTGAACGAAAATGCTGAACGAAAATATGAGCATCATCGTACGCGGCGGGAGGACTGTAAGGGCCATAAGAGAGCCATAGAGGAGGAAACAGAAATAATTTGTGAGAAAAATACTTTTATCCACGGATGAGAAGCTGAACAACCAATTTGTTGTTATTACTGTTGTGTCCGCTGTTGTTTTGCTATTATTATTTATCATTATTATTATTAGTAGTAGTAGTAGTATCATTATTATTATTATTATTATTATTATTATTATTATCATTATTATTGTTATTATTATTATTATTATTATTGTTATTATTATTATCATTATGATTATTACTTTTGTTATTGTTGTTGTCGTTGCTAATAGCATTCTTACCAGCATTACTGTTATTTCTATTTCTATTGTTATTATTATCATCATCATCATCATTTTTATCATCATCATTGCCATTATTATTGTTGTTGGAGGTGGTTATTGTCATTATTCTTGTTTTATACTTTTATTGTTATTGTTAATGTTATAATTATCATTATCATTTCTATGATCATTATCATTACCACCACCATCATTATCATCATCATTGTCATTAATATGATTATTTAATTATTATTATCATCATAATTATTATAATTAATATCATTATCATTATTATCAACATTATTATTATCATTATTACATTATTGGTATTGCTATTGTTTTCATTTTAATCATCATCATCATTATCATTATTATCTTTATTGTTATCATTATTATTATTAATGTAATTATTATTATTATTATTATTATCATTATTATCAAAAATATCATTACAATCATCATCATTATTATCAGTTTTAGATTATTATCATCATTATAATCATTATTATTAGTAGTAGTATTTCCAGTAATGATATAACATTGTTATCATCACATGTATCGTTCGTCACGCTTAGAAAAGAGATCTTACGCAGATCATTCCTCTTTTGATTCCGTAGAGTAAATAAACTACTTGTGGATAGTTTTAAAGGATTTTTGTTCAGTTCGGAATAATTGTCTTTTCTGAATAGGCTTAAATCCAGCGTCCACATATACTCCTTCGACATTGCTTTCTTTCTTTTCCTTCGCAATCACATTCCGTTAGATTATCTCTCGGCATCAGCCAGATGTTCTCGGATGCTTGGCGCCAGACATCCAAGCTGTTTGCCCTCGCGCTGCTCGCTCTCCGTCCACAATCGGCGCTGCCTCGCTCTCCGTCCAGCTGTTTCTCTGCCTCGGCGCTGCCTCGCTCTCCGTCCAGCTGTTTGCCCTCGGCGCTGCCTCGCTCTCCGTCCAGCTGTTTGCCCTCGGCGCTGCCTCGCTCCCCGTCCAGCTGTTTGCCCTCGGCGCTGCCTCGCTCTCCGTCCAGCTGTTTGCCCTCGCGCTGCCTCGCTCTCCGTCCAGCTGTTTGCCCTCGCGCTGCCTCGCTCTCCGTCCGCTGTTTTGCCCTCGGCGCTGCCTCGCTCTCCGTCCAGCTGTTTGCCCTCGGCGCTGCCTCGCTCTCCGTCCAGCTGTTTGCCCTTGCCTCGTCGTCAGCTGTTTGCCTCGGCGCTGCCTCGCTCTCCGTCCAGCTGTTTGCCCTCGGGCGCTGCCTCGCTCTCCGTCAGCTGTTTGCCCTCGGCGCTGCCTCGCTCTCCGTCCAGCTGTTTGCCCTCGCGCTGCCTCGCTCTCCGTCCAGCTGTTTTGCCCTCGGCGCTGCCTCGCTCTCCGTCCAGCTGTTTGCCCTTGCCTCGCTCTCCGTCTGTTTGCCCTCGGCGCTGCCTCGCTCTCCGTCCAGCTGTTTGCCCTCGGCGCTGCCTCGCTCTCCGTCCAGCTGTTTGCCCTCGGCGCTGCTCGCCTCGTCCAGCTGCCTCGCTCTCCGTCCAGCTGTTTTGCCTCGGCGCTGCCTCGCTCTCCGTCCAGCTGTTTGCCCTCGGCGCTGCCTCGCTCTCCGTCCAGCTGTTTGCCCTCGCGCTGCCTCGCTCTCCGTCCAGCTGTTTTGCCCTCGGCGCTGCCTCGCTCTCCGTCCAGCTGTTTGCCCTCGGCGCTGCCTCGCTCTCCGTCCAGCTGTTTGCCCTCGGCGCTGCCTCGCTCTCCGTCCAGCTGTTTGCCCTCGGCGCTGCTCGCTCTCCGTCCAGCTGTTTGCCCTCGGCGCTGCCTCGCTCTCCGTCCAGCTGTTTGCCCTCGCGCTGCCTCGCTCTCCGTCCAGCTGTTTGCCCTCGCTCTCGTCCAGCTGTTTGCCCTCGCGCTGCCTCGCTCTCCGTCCAGCTGTTTGCCCTCGGCGCTGCCTCGCTCTCCGTCCAGCTGTGCCCTCGGGCTGCCTCGCTCTCCGTCCCGCTGTTTGCCCTCGCGCTGCCTCGCTCTCCGTCCAACTCGCTCTCCGTCCAGCTGTTTGCCCTCGGCGCTGCCTCGCTCTCCGTCCAGCTGTTTGCCCTCGGCGCTGCCTCGCTCTCCGTCCAGCTGTTTGCCCTCGGCGCTGCCTCGCTCTCCGTCCAGCTGTTTGCCCTCGGCGCTGCTCGCTCTCTCGTCCAGCTGTTTGCCCTCGGAGCTGCCTCGCTCCTCTCCGTCCAGCTGTTTGCCCTCGGCGCTGCCTCGCTCTCCGTCCAGCTGTTTGCCCTCGGCGCTTGCCTCGCTCTCCGTCCAGCTGTTTGCTTGCCTCTCTCCGTCCAGCTGTTTGCCTCGCGCTGCCTCGCTCTCCGTCCAGCTGTTTGCCCTCGGCGCTGCCTCGCTCTCCGTCCAGCTGTTTGCCCTCGCGCTGCCTCGCTCTCGTCCAGCGCTCTCCGTCCAGCTGCCCTCGGCGCTGCCTCGCTCTCCGTCCAGCTGTTTGCCCTCGCGCTGCTCGCTCTCCGTCCAGCTGTTTGCCCTCGGCGCTGCCTCGCTCTCGTCCAGCTGTTTGCCCTCGGCGCTGCCTCGCTCTCCGTCCAGCTGTTTGCCCTCGCGCTGCCTCGCTCTCCGTCCAGCTGTTTGCCTGCTGCCTCGTGCCAGCTTTGCCCTCGGCGCTGCCTCGCGTCAGCTGTTTGCCCTCGGCGCTGCCTCGCTCTCCGTCCAGCTGTTTGCCCTCGGCGCTGCCTCGCTCTCCGTCCAGCTGTTTGCCCTCGGCGCTGCCTCGCTCTCCGTCCAGCTGTTGCCCCTCGGCGCTGCCTCGCTCTCGTCGCAGCTGTTGCCCTCGGCGCTGCCTCGCTCTTCTGTCCAGCTTTTTGCCCTCGGCTGCCTCGCCTCCGTCCAGCTGTTTTGCCCTCGGCGCTGCCTCGCTCTCCGTCCAGCTGTTTGCCCTCGGCGCTGCCTCGCTCTCCGTCCAGCTGTTTGCCCTCGGCGCTGCCTCGCTCTCCGTCCAGCTGTTTGCCTCGCGCTGCCTCGCTCTCCGTCCAGCTGTTTGCCCTCGGCGCTGCCTCGCTCTCCGTCCAGCTGTTTGCCCTCGGCGCTGCCTCGCTCTCCGTCCAGGCGCTGCCTCGCTCTCCGTCCAGCTGTTTGCCCTCGGCGCTGCCTCGCTCTCCGTCCAGCTGTTTGCCCTCGCGCTGCCTCGCCCTCCCGTCCAGCATCCAGCTGTTGCCCTCGGCGCTGCCTCGCTCTCCGTCCAAGCAGCTGTTTGCCCTCGGCCGCTGCCTCTCCGTCCAGCTGTTTTGCCCTCGCGCTGCCTCGCTCTCCGTAGCTGTTTGCCCTCGGCGCTGCCTCGCTCTCCGTCCAGCTGTTTTGCCTCCGCTCTGCTCGCTCTCCGTCCAGGCTGCCTCGCTCTCCGTCCAGCTGTTTGCCCTCGCGCTGCCTCGCTCTCCGTCCAGCTGTTTTGCCCTCGGCGCTGCCTCGCTCTCCGTCCAGCCTCGCTCGCCGTCCAGCTGCCCTCGGCCTCTCAGTGTTTGCCCTCGCGCCTCGCTCTCCGTCCAGCTGTTTGCCCTCGGCGCTGCCTCGCTCTCCGTCCAGCTGTTTGCCCTCGGCGCTGCCTCGCTCTCCGTCCAGCTGTTTGCCCTCGGCGCTGCCTCGCTCTCCGTCAGCTGTTTGCCCTCGGCGCTGCCTGCCTCGCTCTCCGTCCAGCTGTTTGCCTCGGCGCTGCCTCGCTCTCCGTCCAGCTGTTTGCCCTCGCGCTGCCTCGCTCTCCGTCCAGCTGTTTGCCCTCGGCGCTGCTCGCTCTCCGTCCAGCTGTTTGCCCTCGGCGCTGCCTCGCTCTCCGTCCAGCTGTTTTGCCCTCGGCGCTGCCTCGCTCTCCGTCCGCTGTTTGCCCTCGGCGCTGCCTCGCTCTCCGTCCAGCTGTTTGCCCCGCTGTCGCTCTCCGTCCAGCCTCGGCGCTGCCTCGCTCTCCGTCCAGCTGTTTGCCCTCGGCGCTGCCTCGCTCTCCGTCCAGCTGTTTGCCCTCGGCGCTGCCTCGCTCTCCGTCCAGCTGTTTGCCCTCGGCGCTGCCTCGCTCTCCGTTCTCCAGGCGAAGCGCACAGGTCATGTTTATATCACTGAGCATTATTCTCCCACTCCAGCCGATCGCTTCGCTCTCTGGTATTTTCTTGCAGTTGTCAGGCAAGAGTTACTTTACGCCTGGAATTATATTCAGTGGGAAGCCGCTTCATTTTGACGTGATAGACAACATTAATGTTGAAGAATGACACACATAAAATCATCTATTAGAATCCTATTCCAATGTGCATATTCATGTTATTATCATGAATGTTATTGTTATTGTGACTGTTATCATCATTATTATCATTATCAATATCTTTGTTATTATTATTATTATTACTATTATTATTATTATTGTTATTATGATTGTTATTATTATTGCTATCATCATTATTATCATCATCATTAATATCATTGTTGATATTGTAATAATTATCATCACTATTATTATTTTCAACAGTATTATTATTAGTATTACTAGTATTACTATTATTATTATTATTATTATTATTATTATTATTATTATTATTATTATTATCATCATTATTATTACTATGTATTTTTTATTATTATCATTATTATGAATCTTTTGTTATTATTATTATCATTATTATTATTATGTATCTTTTATTATTATTATCATCATCATTATTATTATTATTATCATTATTATTATTATGTATCTTTTTTATTACTATTATTATTATGTATCTTTTTTATTATTATTATTATTATTATCATTAGTAGTAGTAGTAGTAGTATTTCAGTTATCATTAATATTATCATAATTTTTATCATCATCATCATCATTATCATAATCATTATTACTATTATTATTATCATCACTCTTCTTCGAGGCAAGTTCACGGCACTGAAGTCATTAGAAACTCATTTTATGCACATTTATTAGTCACCCGTCTATGAGAGGCGGGGGGGGGAGGGGTAAAGAAGGGAAGTAAAAAGGGAAGGGGAGAGAAAGGGCGAGATGAAATAAGACAATAAACCAAGGGAAAGGGAGAGAGGGAAAGGAAGGGGTTAAAGAGTAAAGGGAGATGTGGCAGAAAGTGATGATGCGTGAGGGGAAAGGAGGAGAGGGAAAAGGGCGTCGAGAGAAACGGAGGAAGGGAGAGGGAGGGAAGGGGATGAGAGAGCGAAGGAGAGGGAAGAGTAAGGAGGAAGAGGAGTGCAGTGATAGGACTTAGAGTGGGAGGGAAGAAGTGAATTCAAGGAAAATCTAGGATTGAGAGGGCGTAGCGGAGTGAGGAAGGGAAAGGTAAGGGAGGTGGAGAAAGAGAGTGAAAGGTAAACGGAGAGAGCAGGCAAGAGTAAAAGGAGGAGGGAGAAGGATGATTAACGATAACTATAATAATTTAGTTTTAATTTCATTTGTTACAATGGACATTCATTGCTGTGGCAACTGTCTGTTTATTCTGTTTCTAAATTATCCTCTGTGTGCTAGGTATGGCCGGGGTTCCATCCACTGGCGGCACGCGGGACCGAGCGGGTGAGGGAGGGAGAGGGGAGCTGAGAGGAGAGGGAGGCGAGAGGGAAGAGGGAGAGGGGAAAGGGAGGCGGGTGAGGAGGAGAGGGGAAAGGGAGGCGGGTGAGGGAGGGAGAGGGGAAAGGAGGCGGAGGGAGAGGGGAAAGGGAGGGAGGAGGGGAGCTGAGAGGAGAGGGAGGCGGGTGAGGGAGGGAGAGGGGAAAGGGAGGCGGGTGAGGAGGAGAGGGGAGCTGAGAGGAGAGGGAGGCGGGTGAGGGAGGGAGGGGGGAGGCGGGTGAGGGAGGAGAGGGAGGGGCGGGTGGGGAGGAGAGGGAGGGAGGCGGGGTGAGGAGGGAGAGGGAAAGGGAGGCGGGTGAAGGAGGGAGAGGGGAGCTGAGAGGAGAGGGAGGCGGTGAGGGAGGAGAGGGGAAAGGGAGGCGGGTGAGGGAGGAGAGGGAAAGGGAGGCGGGTGAGGGAGGGAGAGGGGAGCTGGAGGGGAGAGGGAGGTGAGGAGGGAGAGGGGAAAGGGAGGCGGGTGAGGGAGGGAGAGGGGAAGAGAGGCGGGTGAGGGAGGAGAGGGAAGGAGGCGGGTGAGGGAGGTGAGGGGAGATGAGAGGGAGAGGGAGGCGGGTGAGGGAGGGGGGGGAAAGGGAGGCGGGTGAGGGAGGGAGAGGGAAGGGAGGCGGGTGAGGGAGGGAGAGGGGAGCTGAGAGGAGAGGGAGGCGGGTGAAGGAGGGGAGGGGAAAAGGGAGGCGGGTGAGGGAGGGAGAGGGGAAGGGAGGCGGGTGAGGGAGGGAGAGGGGAGCTGAGAGGAGAGGGAGGCGGAGTGAGGGAGGGAGAGGGAGGGAGGCGGTGAGGGAGGGAGAGGGGAAAGGAGGCGGGTGAGGGAGGGAGAGGGGAAAGGGAGGTGAGGGAGGGAGAGGGGGGAGGCGGGAGGGAGGGAGAGGGGAGCTGAGAGGAGAGGGAGGCGGGTGAGAGGGAGAGGGGAAAGGAGGCTGAGGGGGGAGGCGGAGAGGGAGAAGAGGAGAGGGAGGCTGAGGGAGGGAGAGGGGGAAGGGAGGGAGAGGGAATGGGAGGCGGGTGAGGAGGGAGAGGGGAGCTGAGAGGAGAGGGAGCGGTGAGGGAGGGAGAAAAGAGGGAGAAGTACGTCTTACTTTTGTTCCGTGGGAGCCCACGAGTCCCGCAGATTATCATTATTGTTACTGTCATATCATCCTCAATTTTGCTATCATTACCATTATCGTTATCATCATCATTATCATCAATATTATTGT
>NW_020869283.1:346185-348685 GCF_003789085.1 Penaeus vannamei | reverse complement strand
ATATTATTGACATCAACATATTTCTCCAAATTCCATTTTTCATGCGATTTTGATTCCATTACACGTGCAGGAATACTGTAAGGAATGTTTAAATATATTTGAATAGTGAAACGATACGAATGACAGAGACAAAACGGTTGGTCAATACGAAATTTTATGCTTTGCTGTATTATCAGAATACTATTAGTCCGGGAGCCACAAGGGTGAACCTGGTTTGATCGGACAATTCTTTTCGCTCTTGTGTCTTTTATTGCGGGGCGTGTTTCACCAATCAGGGCGGTGGCGGTTGATGCCCTTTGGGCAATTCAGACATCAACGCCTTTGTATCCGACGCACCCGAATCATCAGGCCGTGATTCCACAGAATTAATTCACATGAAAAACATCAAATCTGTGAAACCTGACTTCTATTTAAAGAGTGCTTAATAATAGACGGCATAAGTATCCCAATAGGAAAGAATTGGCCCTTTCTGGCCCTTCTACAAAGCACATTTTTATGATTCTGTCAGCATGACATCGAATACCCGAAGTTAAGAGGAAAGAATGCAACGTTAATGCAAAATGTAGAAGACTAATTATGAAGCTTCAACCTACTTGTCAAAGCCCAGAAATCTAGCATTCGTATAGATTATGTATTCACTAGCCCAACAATGCATCACCTAAAACACCTTGGAAGTGAGCAAGTGAACAAAACATACAAAACTAGCAGACTGTGGTCAGAGAAATGGTATTCAGAGTTTAATGACACTGCAATGGCTAGTTCAGGTTACAGGAGCAGCTTACACTGATGCAAGCACAAAGCATTGTGCAAGGTAAGCGTTTATCCCTACAACTGCATCGTTTTTGCAGCTGTACCTGATAATATCCAAAATGAAATTCGGAGCAGGTTTAGAGTTCTCCGGAAGAGCAGTTGGGCAGAGTGATTTATCTTGCCTTTTTTCCATCCAGAGTCTTCTGGGTTGAGTGGTGGAGGATCAGAACCAGGATTTCGCCATAGAACTCTGAAAATGGGCCCTATTTGCATTTTCAATTAAATCTTCCCTCGTTAGTGGGAGAGCATGCAAGTCTGGGGAAGACGAATGACCTCTCCCATTCTTCTTACCCCATGCAAGCAGCCTTGTATGGGGCATGTCTGTGCTGTGCTTAATGTCATATTATGCCGAAACAAAGCAAAGGCTTGACCAATGACTTTCTCTAGTGGAGCATCAACATTTCCGATAGCTGATAGTCGTATCTGTCATCTTTCAGGATCTTCATCACTTTGCGCCTTCCGAGTAACACGACACTGTATCACACCCTGATATAGCATGGGCAGGTAGCAGGTTTTTCATTGTTTTCTGATGCATCGCAACCGTTGCTTTAATGTGGTGTTGCCCTTTTCTTGCTTGAAGATTCCATAATCCTTGGTATTTGCATCTCTGCCATTTGGTAGTGAAGTAGTTGCAATAAAAAATGTCGTTCATCCGAAATCAAGCTAGTTGGCGGCTTGTTCAGCAAGTGCAGGACTTGATGGATGATAATGATGTTCTTCATGTTGAGTCTCCAGATGAAATCCATGCTGCCTTAACAGGGCAAAGGTCCTCTCCGGTCACAACCGCTTGTACCTTTGTGCGCGAAAAGTTGTCCGGTGAGTCATCGAATATGAGACGGTGAGTTGCTTCTTGTTTTCAACAGAAGACAAGACGACCTTCTGAGCTGGCAGCTTTGTTGTCAATGCCATCTTGCGTGGACTTAATGCTGTGGCACCCAAAGATAAGGTAGTCATCTTTTCACGTTTATGAAGTCTTTCACTTCAGATGCCATAATCCTTGGGCATTGGAACAGAGCAAGCTGCATCGCCCTGGCTTTAGTGCCCAGCAAAGTGCCGAGAATCTTTAGTGTTCAGTGCAGTGCAAAGGCTGACCTAACAGCTAGTTGGCGGGCTTGTTCAGCAAAGTGCAGGACTTGATGGATGATAATGATGTTGGCCTCTTCATGTTGAGTCTCCAGATGAAAGCGGCTTCTCTGCTCTTCCATGCTGCCTTTAACAGGGCAAAGGTCCTCTCCGGTCACAACCAGCTTGTACCTTTGTGCGCTCTGGTGGAAAAGCTTGTCCGGTGAGTTCATCGAATATGAGACGGTGAGTTGCTTCTTGTTTTCAACAGAAGACAAGACGACCTTCTGAGCTGGCAGCTTTGTTGTCTGATTGAGTTGTTTTTTGGTGATCCCTGTCTCTCTGCCATCTTGCGTGGACTTAATGCTGTACACATGGCACCTATCAAAGATAAGGTAGTCATCACTGTTGGTCAGGTAGGACGTTAAACGACTCTTCACGTTTATGAAGTCTTTCACTGTTCCATCAGCTGTCCATTGTATATACCATAAAAGGCTGATCCATCTATGATAGTGACATCTGCCTTACCATACGTTCTTTAGTTTGGACTTGGCTTTACAAATCATCATTCCATCCCTAGTAACCATGGGCGTTGGAACAGGAGCAAGCTCAAAGGCAAACACCTTCA
>NW_020869283.1:282084-284584 GCF_003789085.1 Penaeus vannamei | reverse complement strand
AATGATTACTGTTAGATATTACATTAGTCCGAGAGTTGTTAATGAACCCTATCCCACTGATAACATTAACAGCATACTGACAGTCGCTACCTCATTCTTTCATAACAGAATTAACTAATAGCTAACAATAGCTATTCAGTTCAGAACACTAGCAACCAGACATGCGGTGTATTACTAGTTTTCTATTACAATTATTATTACTTTCAACTGTTCCATATTATATATATTTTACTATCAAAATTGTTAAATGTATTTGTATTAGTATTGCTACTTGACTGGTTATTTCTTATTACTCTTCCTATTACTTAGCTAACTATTACTATTACTATTGCTGTTCTCTTACTATTACCTGTAAGATTACTATTGCTAACCTTTCCTGTGCCTTCTTCACAATGAAAGTTAGCAACGATGTTTTTTTCCAAAGTAGTTTCATTTTCAATCTTTCCTTCTGCCTCTTCAAGACCAACTGGAAATCACACTCCAGTGGCCATTTCTTCGGGTATCTCCGGGTTTCCGGGGTGCATTTAAGAACTATTGCCTCTAATTCTCTTCAAGAAATTATCAATATCTTTAAGTAACTATGCAATCAGCAAAAGTTATATTTGAGATTTCATATAAAAAATTTAGAGTTGATTATCACAAAATTCGTTTTATTATAAAAACAAGTAAACCAGAAATGGCTAATTTGAAACTGAGGATCTGCACGCGTCGACGCGTCAGACTGGCGATAATTTTGAATAAACAAATCGGTTTCCGTTCTTCTAAATCTTAAATAATAAATAAAATAAAATAAAAAATAAAATAAAATAAATTATTTGCCACGAAACGAAACTACGGCTACTAAGTATTCAAACGAGAAGTATTATGCGCAGTGTTACTCAAGCGAGAGGCAAGTGCGGTCTGGTGCCGCGGGTGTTTTCGCAGTTGAAACACTACACACAAGGTAGATCCTAGACGAAGACAAGGCAGTGGAATTGTGCCTTTACTCCTTTTTCTTCCCCGGTCTCTTTTGCCATCGATCACTCCCTCTTTGGCAAGATCAGCCAAACAGCCAATCGATCCGCTAAGTAAGTATCCAGGAAACCGCTTCTTTCATGTAGTTATGATATTAATTAAGCTTTCCTTTTGATTAATCCTCTTCATTTGTAACTCTTCTTGCCCAATTAAATTCCAATACTCCCCGATAACATCACATCTCAAATGCGCTTATTCTTCTCATTATTTTCTTGCATAAGCTATTAATGAAAATATGTACGTGAGTAGCAATCTCCTTTTAAAATTCATATCGATATTTTTTCTTGGAAATTCCTCTAATTTCCAAAAATCGTCATTTGTCTCACCAAAATCACTTGATTCTCTGATCCAACAACCATGATATTTGTGCAAAAGTTCTATCTGTTGATAATTTTATCCATCACCATAATCAGCAATTTTGGTCTGGAAGCCGTCAAGACTGTAGATGGCTTACCTTTACCTTTTCTCAAGCTTAACCGAATCCCTTTTCAATAAGTGGTGTGAGCCTGCTCTTTATGATGCCAAGTTATACCTTTGTAGCATGAGAGATTGGTTAATTGTCCTGCGGTCACGGTTAATCTTTTGGGATAAAGATGCTTTTCAGAAAATCTGTTAGTAACTTACCATCTCCATATCTTCTACTGATTATGAATGTTGACTTTTGTATTCCGTTTTCTCCTTGATATTGCAAGAATATGCCATAATCTCCAGGTACCTTACTCCTTAGTAAATTCTTTTTCTTCTGTAATTTCCTTTTTTCAACTTGTCTTCGCTACTGTATTGTTATTTTATAGTTCCTTATTAATGTATTCTTCCCATCTTTCCTTAACCCGCCCTTTTTTCCAAAATCGACTTGTTCTAACAAATTCCTAAGATCTTAGGGTTTCTTTTTTCGAGAGCGAGGAGCTTATTCTCTCTCGCCTCGTCATTCCAATTATGTTTGACAAAAGTTTTCTTTAGCATTTTTAGGTCTCTAATGATATCCTGACACATTTCTTTTATCCACTCCTGACTCCTTCAACGCTAACCTTGGCTCTCTCTTCATTCTTGCATATTTTATCCGCTGTGTTTCAGTGCAAGCATTCAATTTTTCCCAATGTTCAACTACTTCTCGCTCGATTACATTTTCTTCTGTCTTGTTTTGGAACTGTCGTGTTTGTTCTGTTTGTTTTAGTATCTCAATATTTCACTTTTTTCTAAACCTTGTCTGTATGATTTAGTTTCTGTTCTAGTGATAACTGGATTGTAATCTGATGCGCAATCAGCACATGGCCTACTTTTGGAATCTATTCTTATACTTTTTGTAAACATGTGGTTTACCAAGATGTAATCTATTTTGTCACACACACACACACACACACACACACACACACACACACACACACACACACACACACACAATATATATATATATAATATATATATATATATATATATATATATATATATATATATATATTATATATATATATCCATCAGGCTGGGG
>NW_020869283.1:219425-234911 GCF_003789085.1 Penaeus vannamei | reverse complement strand
TGTCATAATAGCAGGGAAATACGCATTTAAACCAAAGAGATTATTTTAATGGGATTTAGAAATGGTAAAATAATTAGAATCTAAAGGAAGGTCTTTCAGGTACAGGGAAATTAGAAGGACCGCCTAAAGATTATGTATATTATAACAGTTATGGGAATGCTAACTGGCATGGAAAGTAGCAATATAGCAAGTGTAATGATGGTGATTAAGGAAAAAGAAAAGTACTAGTTACTCAAGGATCCAAAGCAGCTACATTTTTTTCTTTACAGAAAATAAAAATATATTCATAGATTTTACTGGACGTTGACACACACAAATAAAATGCACTTTATCTTTTTGTACATACATACAATGCGCAAACAATTTTTATATGGACAAAGATACATACACATATATATACATATATACATACATACACATAATACATACATACACTCATATGTGTATGTATATGTAATGTACATACATACATACATATATATATATATATATATATATATATATATTATATATATATATATATTTTTGCAAGAGGTCTTTACTTGTATATATACATACATATTTGTATGTATATATGCATGTATGTATATGTATTTATGAATATGCTGTATACATAAAGTAGAATATAACAGTACCACATACACGTGCGTCTGTTTGTAGACAGTTGTATACAAAGAAACAAAAGTGTGTGCCTGCGAAGAAAATCCACAATTAGGCCTCTAAATTGTGGTTGGAAATCTCAACAGGAAAGGTTACATCGCTCCAGCCACAAAAGCGCTCTTCTTGTTCCTCATTAGGGAGGAGCTTTACTCGCTCCAGCTATATAAGGAGATGAAACCACTCTAACTGCGTCAAATATTCTATCATCGTCAGACAATATGGCACTTCAGGTGAGCTGCAAAAAGACGACTTTGTGTGTTAGAGATGTTACAGTGAATATGTGCCAAAGATATGCCTTTTGTTTATGGTTCAGCCATATGAAAAATCTGAATAATCATAAGAGTATTATAGAAGACATTCGTGTTATTCTACTTTTTCTCCAGTAGTGTTAAATTTTCCCCATTTTGTAGGCAATTATACTCGCCGCTCTTGTGGCCGTTGCCTCGCACGTCCTGAAAACACACCATCCTATGGTTATGGTGCCACAACGCCCTCTTCAGGACCTGCCAAGTACGACTTCAACTACGCCGTCAACGACCCACCATCTGGCAACGACTTCGGTCATCAGGAGGCCCGAGATGGCCCCAACACTCAGGGTTCCTACTACGTCCTCCTTCCGACGGTCGCCTCAGAAGGTCGCCTACACCGTCAACGGCGACTCTGGTTACGTGGCCGATGTCACCTACGAGGGTGATGCCTCCACACCACGCCCCTATACACCCGCCCCTCATTATGCTTAAACATACTTTTATTTAGCAAATAATGTCCGTAGATATGTATAAATAAGTTAATAAACTAGCATAGTAATGGTGTCTTCTCATTGCATATCAAATACAATCAGTGTAAAGGTATTTGTCTGTATAAAAAGGAAGAGAACATATGAGTTTGAGCAGATGTTGGTTATCCAGAGAAAGTTTATATGTGACATCAAAAAAGGATAAATATTTCCATTTCAATCATTATCCCTTTTATTGTAATTGTCGTTTTCATTGTGATTATTGTCAATATAATCTGAAATGATTTTATTATGTACAATATTCATCTTCAAAACCAAACACCGAGTTTAGAAGAAATAGTAATGATAACTGAGGACACAGGTATTGGACCTACAGAGGTCATTAGCTGTATCCCCTTTCATAGTCCTTGTTGCTTTCTTTATTATCAATGTCAATATAGATGTAATGAAAATGATATTGCTATAATTTTTATCGTCGTATCGAAACACAAGCATTAGGAAAATTATTGCCCGTGAAAAGAGTAAAAATAGTGATAAAATCAGCCAAAAGAATTTTAAATTAGTAATGAAGAGTCTTATGATGATATTTATTGCTTGGAATTGCTGTTGACAGATGGAAATACATATATAGTAATGCACAGAAAAGGAGAATCTCAAGAACTAACAAACCAAAATCGACAAAGCCTGGAGGAAAAGGATTACAGAATATGCGCGAAGCTTTGGTGATAATAATCATAATTAGTTCAGTAAGTAAAGCACCTTACACATAAATGAAAATCTATGGCGACAAAATTGCGAAACGAGAATTTCTAATATTCAGGAGATTCGGGGTATAAGCAAACGAAAAACTATATAATCATGAGATCGAGGGTGCTTAATTCTGTCCAACAATTGTAATATAGCTGAAAATTTCACATGTATAACACATTTGATATCGCTTACTGGGAGATGTTTAATCATTATTAAGCAGGTAATAATTGCCAGTGCATTCTGCTTTGAAAATATATTAAGTCAGGATTTACCGAGATAAAAATAAAAATCAGTAAAGATGAATATATAGTTCCTTTAGAAATCTGGACACTTGTTAGACCATGTCCGTGAAATGACAGGAGACCAGATCAGATTGTCATAATAGCAGGAAATATTTAATTTTATTAATAAGGATTATTTTTACATGGATTTTAGAAATGGTAAATAATTAGAATCTAAAGGAAGGTCTTTCAGGTACAGGGAAATTAGAAGGACCGCCTAAAGATTATGTATATTATAACAGTTATGGGAATGCTAACTGGCATGGAAAGTAACAATATAGCAAGGATAATGATGGTGATTAAGGAAAAAAAAAAAGTACTAGTTACTCAAGGATCCAAAGCAGCTACATTTTTTCTTTACAGAAAATAAAATATATTCATAGATTTTACTGTACGTTGACACACACAAATATAATGCACTTTATCTTTTTGTACATACATACAATGCGCAAACAATTTTATATGGACAAAGATACATACACATAATTATACATATAATACATGCATACATATACATACATACATACACCATAATGTGTATGGTATATGTATAGTATACCATACATATAATACATACATAATTATATATATATATATATATATATATATAGTTTTTGCAAGAGGTCTTTTACTTATATATATATACATACATATGTGTATGCATATATAATGCATGTATTATAGTATTTATGAATATGCCTGTATACATAAATAACGAAATAAATATACAGTACCACATACACGTGCGTCTGTTTGTAGACAGTTGTATACAAAGAAACAAAAAGTGTGTGCCTGAAAAAAAAAAAAAAAAAAATCCACAATTAGGCCTCTAAATTGTGGTTGGAAATCTCAACAGGAAAGGTTACATCGCTCCAGCCACAAAAGCGCTCTTCTTGTTCCTCATTAGGGAGGAGCTTTACTCGCTCCAGCTATATAAGGAGATGAAACCACTCTAACTGCGTCAAATATTCTATCATCGTCAGACAATATGGCACAGGTGAGCTGCAAAAAGACGACTTTGTGTGTTAAAGATGTACAGTGATATGTGCCAAAGATATTGCTTTGTTTATTGGTTCAGCCATATGAAAAATCTGAATATCATATAGTATTATAGAAGACATTCGTGTCATTCTACTTTTTCTCCAGTAGTGTTAATTTTCCCCATTTTGTAGGCAATTATACTCGCCGCTCTTGTGGCATTGCAATTGCAGTCCTGAGAACACACCATCCTATGGTTATGGTGCCCCAACGCCCTCTTCAGGACCTGCCAAGTACGACTTCAACTACGCGTCAACGACCCACCATCTGGCAAACGACTTCGGCCATCAGGGCCCGAGATGGCCCTAAAACACTCAGGGGTTCCTACTACGTCCTCCTTCCCGACGGTCGTCTGCAGAAGGTCGCCTACACTGTCAACGGCGACTCCGGTTACGTGGCCGATGTCACCTACGAGGGTGATGCCTCCACACCACGCCCTTATACACCCGCCCCTCATTATGCTTAAAACATACTTTTATTTAGCATATAATGTTCGTAGATATGTTAATAAGTTAATAAACTAGCATAACAATGGTGTCTTCTCATTGCATATCAAATACAATCATTGTAAAGGTATTTTTGTGTGGACATGTCTGTAAATAAGGAAGAGAACATATTATTCTGAGTTTGAACAGATGTCGGTTATCCAGAGAAAGTTTATATGTGACATCAAAAAAGGATAAAATATTTCCATTTCAATAATTATCCCTTTTATTGTAATTGTCGTTTTCATCATGATTATTGTCAATATAATCTGAAATGATTTTTATTATGTACAATATTCATCATTTCAAAACAAACACCGAGTTTAGAAGAAAGTAGTAATTGATAACTGAGTACACACGTATTGGACCTACAGAGGTCATTAGCTGTACCCCCTTTCATAGTCCTTGTTGCTTTCTTTATTATCAATGTCAATATAGATGTAATGAAAATGATATTGCTATATTTTTTATCGTCGTATCGAAACACAAGCATTAGGAAAATTATTGCCCGTGAAAAGAGTAAAAATAGTAATAAAATCAGCCAAAAGAATTTTAAATTAGTAATGAAGAGTCTTATGATGATATTTATTGCTTGGAATTGCTGTTGACAGATGGAAATACATAAATAGTAATGCACAGAAAAGGAGAATCTCAAGAGCTAACAAAACCAAAACCGACAAAGCCTAGGAGAAAAAAAATCAGAATATGCGCGAAGCTTTGGTGATAATATTCATAATTAGTTCAGTAAGTAAAGCACCTTACACATAAATGAAAATCCGTGGCGACAAAATTGCGAAACGAGAATTTCTAATATTCAGGAGATTCGGGGTATAAGCAAACGAAAAACTATATAATCATGAGATCGAGGGTGCTTAATTCTGTCCAACAATTGTAATATAGCTGAAAATTTCACATGTATAACACATTTGATATCGCTTACTGGGAGATGTTTAATCATTATTAAGCAGGTAATAATTGCCATTGCATTCTGCTTTGAAAATATATTAAGTCAGGATTTACCGAGATAAGAATAAAAATCAGTAAAGATGAATATATAGTTCCTTTAGAAATCTGGACACTTGCTAGACCATGTCCGTGAAATGACAGGAGACCAGATCAGATTGTCATAATAGCAGGGAAATATTGTCATTTTAATCAATAAGGATTATTTTACATGGTATTTAGAAATGGTAAAATAATTAGAATCTAAAGGAAGGTCTTTCTGGTACAGGGAAATTAGAAGGACTGCCTAAAGATTATGTATATTATAACAGTTATGGGAATGCTAACTGGCATGGAAAGTAGCAATATAGCAAGGATAATGATTGTGATTAAGGAAAAAGAAAAGTACTAGTTACTCAAGGATCCAAGGCAGCTACATTTTTTCTTTATAGAAAATAAAAATATATTCATGGATTTTACTGTACGTTGACACATAAATAAAATGTACTTTATCTTTTTGTACATACATACAATGCGCAAACAATTTTATATGGACAAAGATACATACACATATATATATACATATATACATACATACATATACATACATACATACACTCATATGTGTATGTATATGTATATATATATATATATATATATATATATATATATATATATATATATATATATAGTTTTGCAAGAGGGTCTTTACTTGTATATAAACATACATATTTGTATGTATATATATGCATGTATGTATATGTATTTTGAATATGCCTGTATACATAAAGTACGAATATACAGTACCACATACACGTGCGTCTGTAGACAGTTGTATATAAAGCAAAAGTGTGTGCCTGCGAAGAAAATCCACAATTAGGCCTCTAAATTGTGGTTGGAAATCTCAACAGGAAAGGTTACATCGCTCCAGCCACAAAAGCGCTCTTCTTGTTCCTCATTAGGGAGGAGCTTTACTCGCTCCAGCTATATAAGGAGATGAAACCACTCTAACTGCGTCAAGTATTCTATCGTCAGACAATATGGCACTTAAGGTGAGCTGCAAAAAAGACGGATTTGTGTGTTAGAGATGTTACAGTGAATATGTGGCAAAAGATATGCTTTTGTTTACGGTTCAGCCATATAACAAATCTGAGTAATCATATTACAGAAAGTATACGTGTTATACTTTTTTTTCTGTAGTGTTAAATCTCTTCCCAAATTGTAGGCAATTATACTCGCCGTTCTTGTGGCCGTTGCCCTCGCCCGCCCTGAGAACACACCATCCTATGGCTATGGTGCCACAACGCCTTCTTCAGGACCTGCCAAGTACGACTTCAACTACGCCGTCAACGACCCACCATCTGGCAACGACTTCGGTCATCAGGAGGCCAGAGATGGCCCTAACACTCAGGGTTCCTACTACGTCCTCCTTCCCGACGGTCGTCTGCAGAAGGTCGCCTACACTGTCAACGGCGACTCTGGTTACGTGGCCGATGTCACCTACGAGGGTGATGCCTCCACACCACGCCCCTATACACCCGCTCCCATTATGCTTAGACAAAGTTTGGTTTAACTAATAATGCCTTAAAATATGTATATATAAGTTAATAAACTAGCATACCAATGACGTCTTCTCATTGCATATTCATGACGAGTATAAAATTATTTTTGTATGGTCATGTCTGTACAGAAAAGAAGAGATGTGATTCTATGTATAAGCATATGTCGGTTGTAGAGGCAGAGATTATTATTTCCATTTTAACCATTATCCCTATTATTGTAATTGTAGTTTTCATTACCATTAATGTCAATATAATCTGAAATGTTACATTTTACTCTCTTCATCTTCACAACCAAACACCGAGTGTAGAAGAAATACTGTCAGTAATGATAACTGAGGAAACAGGTAAGAGACCTGTTATATTTTTTTCTTTCTTTTTCATTGGTAACAAATGGTAAGGATAATAATTCCTATAAACGTCGTTATTGAAAAACTAAGGCAGAAACGATTAAGGAAAGTATAAGTGGAAACACAAACACCCAGGAACAAGCTTCCAAAACTAAATACTGTCGGCCAAAATCGACAAAACCCAGAAAGACAATAAGTAGAAATGCGGCAAGACTGATAACAGTACCCATGATTAGTTCACAGTATCCATAATTAGCCCGAGAGCCATTATCGGTTGCACATATAGAGGAAAAATGTACGGCATTTTCAGTTCAGTTGTGACCAAAGACGTGAGTACTTGTCTCCCCCATATACACGAAAAAATGTATTGGGGAGACGATTGTGACATAGGAAGTCTTGTTAGTTTCCTAACGGAGTCTAATATTCTAAAAACAATCTAGTTATGCATAATATTTTTGCAATATATTATTCTTTGAAAGCAAATTGTTTATGCTTAGAATTTTATTATAATATCCTTTGTTATTCATATTCACAAATCATTTATTGATAGATTTTAAACATTTTAAATATTTGAATTTTTTAATCCCACAGGGAATTCGCTATTAATGACCTATGCTATTGAGTTTAAAATAATCAATCGACCATAATTGGCTCATCGAGGAAGACGAATTTGACCAAAAAGAACAAAAAATACACAGGTCTGTTTGACAAAAGGATTCGGGATTTAAACGCCCGAAAGGCGGCATAATCATGAGCCAGAAGGTGCTGTTAAAAATATCCTTTAGTAGAACCCACTTTGTCCTTTACTTATCAGTGAACAAAAGCAAGAGACCAGATCTAATTGTTAAATAGGGAAATCTTGCCATTCTGTTCAGTAGTGAGTTTATCTTAACTTAGCGAAATAGGTTAAACAAATACTAGAATATAAACATGAGAAAAGAAAATCTTGCGGTTATTAGGAAACTAGACTGCTTAGATATTGCAAAATAGTAATCTGACAACTGTGAGAGAAGACGAAAGAGTCGTCTCATATACCACATTCAGTAAAGACAAAAATGGTAAATGGAATCTCAGTATAAATATGGCAATGCTATTGATAGTAGCAATAATAATCTTATCGGGATTATTGCTTATTACATTTTTTATAAGGGTGTTAATTCTCACTGATATAATGAACTATAAGTGACTTTTTATCAGCCCTTCTGAACACATGCATGTGTGTGTGTGAATATATGTATATATATGTATATGTATCAGTGTATGCATGTACATAAATACATGCATGTATACCCACAAACATTTATGAGTATGCATGTGTATATATACATATAAGTATATGAATATATACTTACGTGTATATATATACATATATAAACACACGCATATATATGTTTGTGTAGTATATCACATACATGTGTTTATCACACATACACATAAGTGTTCGCGCGCGTTCGTGCATTGACATAATACAGTTATACTCCTATACACACATAAATGTATGTATACGTATATATCCTGTGTATGTGTATGCAAAAAATATCTGTGGGTTAGAATTATCAAGGGGAAAGTAATACATGGCTCCTCCCACAACAGCACTCTTCATGTTCATCTTTGGGGAGGAGCTTTGCTTGTCCCATCTATTTAAACAGACCGACCCACACTCACTGCATCAGATATCCTCTCATCGTCACACAGCATGGCACTTAAGGTGAGATGCGAAGGGATAATTTTGCGTGGTAGAGATGTCACTGTGAATACTTGCGTAGAAGATAAAAGATATATAAGGGTTTTTAGAGAATGTATTGATTCTATAAGATGTAATCAAAGTTTTCTCATGCTGTAGGTAATTGCACTCGCCGCCCTTGTGGCCGTTGCCCTCGCCCGCCCTGAGAGCACACCATCCTATGGTTATGGTGCCCCAACGCCCTCTTCAGGACCTGCCAAGTACGACTTCAACTACGCCGTCAACGACCCACCATCTGGCAACGACTTCGGTCATCAGGAGGCCCGAGATGGCCCTAACACTCAGGGTTCCTACTACGTCCTCCTTCCCGACGGTCGTCTGCAGAAGGTCGCCTACACTGTCAACGGCGACTCTGGTTACGTGGCGATGTCACCTACGAGGGTGATGCCTCACACCAGGCCCCTATCCTATACCCCTCCTATACACCCTCCCCCTATACACCCGCCCCCTATACACCCTCCCCTATACACCCGCCCCTCATATGCTTAGATAGAATTTATCTTCGTGAATAACCATGCACAGTCTATATAGTGTAAAAATTAGCATCTAGACGACTTTGTTTCATATCATAATGTGAATTACTTGGTGTGAAGGCATTATTGTCTTGGTTTCCATGTAATTGAGGTATGAGCGTATGTTTCTTACTGAAACGATTGCTCTAAAATTCTTCTCAGCTTTCTCCCTTTTCTATCTGGGTCGCCGTTATGGATGAGCCGCCTCCACTGATTTGTCTATTACAGCTCATAACATATTGTTTTGACATGGGTTTTTACAGTCGGATGCTCTTCCTGACACCAACCCTCTCTATTTATCTAGACTTGGGACCGGTACCAACAAAGGCTCCCCCCCCCCAAGGTGGCTTTACAATGGGCAATCAAGGTAAAGTTCTTTGCCTAAGGGAACAAACACACCACTCGGTGGACTCGAACCTGGATTTGTCTCTAAATATTATTTTTTAAATCAGATCGCTTTCTTTTTCAATTAACGGAGAAAAAAAGTATCATATAAATGGAGGCTGTAAAGCCAGCATGGCGTGAGCTTCTCCTGCAAACGGATCACATTAATGTCTAATGAACACCTTTCTTTCGGAGACCAAGAGGGTGGTCTTCCCGTGAGGCCTAAAGATTCCCCGCGGTGGTGCTCCAGATTTATGGCAAATTATCAGCAATGTGCTCAGTAAACACATTATTGTGCCTGTTCAGAAAAATAAAAAAAATAAAAGGTTCATGATTGTGCAAATAGAATTTGAAAATAACTTTGCCTTTGAAAACGAAGCGTCTTATTAGATTAAATGCGTGATAACATGGTTTCTCAAAAAAAAAAAAAAAAAAAAAACAGTTGTAGAAAGCACAGAAATACAAAAATACATATATATATATATATATATATATATATATATATATATAATATATATACATCTATAAACATTTTCACAAATCTAGTACCGCTGTAACACTGGATATTATCCATGAATTTATAATGCAGCAGTAATTTAACTGCAGATATTAAATGCTTTACGCTTATTACAAGTCAAATTGTGTAGATAGTTAAACATAAATTATTTTTTGAATCCAGAGTAATTTTCTGATTTGTAAGATGATCTTAAAAAAACGTTTTTTATGTGACAATAATAAAATATTATATGAGTTGTATTCGTTTCCGTGTCTTTAAATAATGTGTTCCAAATAAGTATTTTATTAAAAATAGACACTTACCTCTTACTTTAACTAAAGAATAGTGTACGTAGGCCAACAACCTCACTAAAATAAAATGCCTCCTATGGTGGATGCACAATAATGAAAACAAATCAGTAAATGTTTTCGAAAAACAAGGACGGCAATAAGCGCATTCATCTACTATACCTACCGTATATGTATATATGTATATAAATATATGTATGTATGTATATGTGAGTGTATATAAATGTGTATATGTATATATATTTATATTTATGTATATGTGTATCATTCATATTTACATATTTTTATGCATACTTGTACGCATACATATACAAGCACATACAAATGGAAATGGGAATATAATTATTACCTTGATGCTAGGCTGTGGTTGAAGGTAATTGCCTGTATGTTCTTCAGGAGATTTTGGCTTCCCACTTTTAGTTGAATATCGTTATTTCTCTGTAGTTTCGATTCTTTGTACGAATGTTTATTACAAATGCAGATTTTTTTCATGGTATGTAAATTGTAACATTATTACTTCGATATTTTTTGAAGTAAACGCACACCTTAATTATTAATATGCATACTTATATTTTGAATATTATATATTATATATATATAATATATATATATATATATATATAATATATATATATATATATATATATATATATATATATAAGTATGCATCTGTAAGGCCTTTACGTTATGAAGCAAAAAATCAAGTCTGTGGCTAGAAAATTGTGCGCAATGAGATTTTTATTATTATTATCATTATTATTATCGTTATTTTCATACTGCACTTTTTTTTTTTTCAGTCTTTTGTTTGTTTTTTTGTTCGCACTCTCTACCCTTCCTTGATAATCACAGTAAAATAAAAGCCAAATACTGTACGGCGAGCGGTCATTCTCGAGGACAATTCCTCATAGAAAAGACAGAGTTAAGTGTTTATGTATGTATAACAAAAAGCTTTTGGTTATATGATATGGCTCTAAGTTATGAATAAGTAACTGTCATCAGAAATATCAAGGTAAATGACAGTGTACAACTCCGCCCACAAAACTCTCCATGCTCATCAGTTGGGAGGAGTTTTACCTGCTCCAGCTATTTAAGCACATGGAACCACTTTCCTTGCATCAGATATTCTATCATCGCACACCATGGAATATAAGGTACGATGCGAGAACGCGATTTTGTGTTGTTGAGATTGTCACTGTAAATGTGTGAAAGCTTACCCATAGATCATATCTACAGATGTCAACTCCATTGTATATGATGCCGTACTTGGAAGTTAATTTGTTTCTTTAATATCGTCTAAATAATTGTCGATATTGCAGGTAATTGCGCTCGCTGCCCTTGTGGCCGTTACCCTCGCCCGCCCTGAGAGCACACCATCCTATGGCTATGGTGCCCCAACGCCCTCTTCAGGACCTGCCAAGTACGACTTCAACTACGCCGTCAACGACCCACCATCTGGCAACGACTTCGGTCATCAGGAGGCCCGCGATGGCCCTAACACTCAGGGTTCCTACTACGTCCTCCTTCCCGACGGTCGTCTGCAGAAGGTGGCCTACACTGTCAACGGAGACTCTGGTTACGTGGCCGATGTCACCTACGAGGGTGATGCCTCCACACCACGCCCCTATACACCCGCCCCTCATTATGCTTAGATAGAATTTATCTTCGTGAATAATCATACAGTGTATATAGGGTAATAAATTAGCATCTAGACACGTTTGTTTCATATCATAATGTGAATTACATGGTGTGAAGGCATTATTGTCTTGGTTTCCATGTAATTGAGGGTATGAGCGTATGTTTCTTACTTGAAACGATTGCTCTAAATTCTTCTCAGCTTTCTCCCTTTTCTATATGGGGTCGCCGTTATGGATGAGCCGCCTCCACTGATTTGTCTATTACAGCTCATAACTTATTGGTTTTGACATGGGCTTTTACAGTCGGATGCCCTTCCTGACACCAACCCTCTCTATTTATGTAAGCTTGGGACCGGTACCACAAAGCCCCCCCCCCCATGGCTTTTACAATGGGCAATCAAGGTAAAGTTCTTTGCCGAAGGGAACAACACACCACTCGGTGGATTCGAACCTGGATTTGTCTCTAAATAATAATTCTTAAATCAGATCGCATTCTTTTTTCAATTAACGGGAGAATACCAAAGTATCATATCATGGAGGCTGTAAAGCCGGCATGGCGTGAGATTCTCCTGCAAACGGATCACATTAATGTTTAATGAACACCTTTCTTTCGGAGACCAAGAGGGTGGTCTTCCCGTGAGGCCTAAAGATTCCCCGCGGTGGTGCTCCAGATTTATGGCAAATTATCAGCAATGTTGCTCAGTAAACACATTATTGTGCCTGTTCAGAAAAAAATAAATAAATAGAAACAAAAGGTTCTCGATTGTGCAAAAAGAATTTGAAAACGGAAGCGTGTCTTATTAGATCTAAATGCGTGATAACATGGTTTCTCAAAAAAAAAAAAAAATGTTGATTGTAGAAAACATAAAAATACAATTAACATATATATAAATCCATCTATATCTTGTTGAACATTTTCACAAATTTAGTTCCGCTGTAAGACTGGATATTATTCAAAATGCAGCAATATTTTAACCGTAGATATTATTGATGCTACTAAGCTTATTACAAGTCAAATTGCAATTTCCTAATGTAGGTAAGAGAAGTGTGTAGATAGTTAAACTTATATTCTTTTCGAATCCCAGAGGAATTTTCTGATCTGTAAGTGATCTTTTAAAAAATGTCTTTTATGTGACAATTAATAAATATTATTTTGTATTCGTTTCGTGTCTTTAATAATGTGTTCCAAATAAAGTATTTTATTAATAAAAGTTAGGCACTTACCTCTTACTTTAACTAAAGAATAGTGTACGTAGGCCAACAACCTCACTAAAATATAATCCCTCCTATGGTGGATGCACAATAATGAAAACAAATCAGTAAATGTTTTCGAAAAACAAGGACGGCAATAAGCGCATTCATCTATAATACCTACCGTATATGTATATATAAAATATATGTATGTATATGTGAGTGTATATAAATGTGTATAATATATATATTACATTTATATATGTGTATCATTCATATTTACATATTTTTATGCATACATGTACGCATACATATACAAGCACATACAAATGGAAATAGGAATATGATTATTAACTACATTGATGCTAGGCTGTGGTTGAAGGTAATTGCCTGTATGTTCTTCAGGAGATTTTGGCTTCCCACTTTTAGTTGAATATCGTTATTTCTCTGTAGTTTCGATTCTTTGTACGAATATTTATTACGAATGCAGATTTTTTTTTCATGGTATGTAAATTGTAACATTTATTACTTCGATATGAAGTAAACACACCTTAATTATTAAGTATGCATACTATATATATATATATATATATATATATATATATATATATATATAATATATATATATATATATATATATATATATATATAGTATGCATCTGTAAGGGCTTTTACGTTATGAAGCAAAAAATCAAGTCTGTGGCTATAAAATTGTGCGCAATGGGATTTTTATTATTATTTATATTATTATCGTTATTTTCATACTAAACTTTTTTTTTTCTGTTTTTTTTTCTTTGTTTTTTGTTCGCACTCTCTACCCTTCCCTTAACTTAATCACAGTAAATAAAAGCCAAATACTGTACGGCGAGCGGTCATTCTCGAGAACAATTCCTCATAGAAAAGACAGAGGTTTAAGTGTTTATGTATATGTAACAAAAAGCTTTTGGGTTATATGATATGGCTCTAAGTTATGAATAAGTAACTGTCATCAGAAATATCAAGGTAAATGACAGTGTACAACTCCGCCCACAAAACTCTCCATGCTCATCAGTTGGGAGGAGTTTTACCTGCTCCAGCTATTTAAACACATGGAACCACTTTCCTTGCATCAGATATTCTATCATCGCACACCATGGAATATAAGGTACGATGCGAGAACGCGATTTTGTGTTGTTGAGATTGTCACTGTAAATGTGTGAAAGCTTACCCATAGATCATATCTACAGATATCAACTCCATTGTATATGATGCCGTACTTGTAAGTTAATTTGTTTCTTTAAAATTGTCTAAATAATTGTCGATATTGCAGGTAATTGCGCTCGCTGCCCTTGTGGCCGTTACCCTCGCCCGCCCTGAGAGCACACCATCCTATGGTTATGGTGCCCCAACGCCCTCTTCAGGACCTGCCAAGTACGACTTCAACTACGCCGTCAACGACCCACCATCTGGCAACGACTTCGGTCATCAGGAGGCCCGAGATGGCCCTAACACTCAGGGTTCCTACTACGTCCTCCTTCCCGACGGTCGTCTTCAGAAGGTCACCTACACTGTCAACGGCGATTCTGGTTACGTGGCCGATGTCACCTACGAGGGTGAGGCCTCCACACCACGCCCCTATACACCCGCCCCTCACTATGCTTAGATATCGTTAGGTTTGATGGATTATTTTCATTACCAATATGTATATAGTATAATAAACTAGCATATGGATAGCATCGTTTCATAACATAATCTGAACTGCATGGAGTGTGAAGGCATTTTGCTCTAATTGCTTTGTGATTGTGAATATGAGCATGTGTTGGCGACAGACCGTCTGTGGTAGGATTTCCTGATTGACTGTTCTAGATATTGCTTTAACTTTTTTAATAATCAAAAAAAAAAATACGGAATACCCATATTTTGGAGTTTAAAATGCCAGAATGAGGAGAGGTTTTACCTGTATGCCAAACTACGTAGTGTTTTACGTTACGTTATTATTCCTGTTGGTAAAAATAGTTTAAAGAAAATTTTGACTGCAAAAAGAATATGAAAATATAACTGCTTTTGACGGTGTATATTTATCAGATATAAATATATACATGATACATATGATCTCACAAAAACAGTACATTGTCAATGAAAGGAAAAAGTACATATATGTGTGTGTGTAAATGTGTGTTTGTGAATATATACATAGATACACCCAATATATATGCATAGAAATATATATATATATATATATATATATATATATATATATATATATATATATATATATATATATATATATATATATATATATATATATACGTGTGTGCGCATGTGTCGCGCGCGCGTGTATGTGTGTGTAAATATAATATATATGTATGTATGTATCTATGTAGTTATGTGGCAATGTATCTGACTGTATTAAGTCCAAATACATACACAAACAGGG
>NW_020869283.1:214425-216925 GCF_003789085.1 Penaeus vannamei | reverse complement strand
TCCACCCACCTAACGAATCTCACCTCGTAGAGCTCGTGCCGGTGCTCACTGCATTCACGTGCAAATCGTCTCACACTCGAATGCCACCATGACTTACTATCTGAGATGATAATGATAAATAGTGAATTCCCACCAGTTATTCAGTTCTATACATGCTGTAGTTGATACTATTGTATCACTTTTATGTATCGTGAGTATCTATAGTATCACACTAGCTTGGAGTGAGTGGGCGCACTCAACTATATAATATACGCCAATATTTACCGACATCACATTATATATATTACTATATATATATAATCATGGAGTGTATACTCCTTCACTTGTATGGTGGAGTGTAATAAAACCCTTAACAACACGTATGTGTGTTGTGTGTTCCCTTCCACCAATCTAAACCATCTGTCAGCACGACATACGTGAATTATCTACTAGATTATACCCCTACGATGCGATCGTGCTTTGACAGAATTTTTCAATTCTTTTACGTTATCCACATCCCACGTGTCCACAGAAGTGTGCGAGTGTTCATATGTGATATTACTTCTCGTGTTGTGAAGCTCACCTGTGTCTTATCACCACGAGCTCCTCCCTCGTTCTCCTCCTCTCCCTGGCCTCTCCGTGTCGCTGAAATGTAATGCTTACACACCGTATGTTCTCTGAGTGTGTGTGTGGGTCAGTATGTTGCAGCTCAGCCCTTTCTCTTACCCCTCCTTAACCCCCTTCTCAGTGTGGGGCCTCTATCATGTGTGCCCTGTGTGATATGTGTGTCTCTGTGTGTGTGTAACACTGTGTGTCTGTGTGTGTTACGTTGAGTGGTTGTATATGTGAATTACGATCAGTTTAGGTTTGTGTGGATTGTGTGGTGTGTCGTGTGCTGGTGCAATTGCTGTATGTTGTTCAGCGAACATAGAATAATTTGCCCCAACTCATTGCACTGCATTTACATAAATCCTATCCAAAATGCTTTCTTCCGAATCTACTAATAGCTTTAGTTGTCAGCCCACGCCCTAACTCTCTCATCCACAACACGATCCTCCCCAAGATCCAGACGAGTCGGATTCCTCATTGATCGTACCTGTAATACTGTGTGTGTGTGAAATGTGTGTGTCATGGTATGCCTGTTCGTGTGTGTGTGCTGTGTTGTGCTGTGTGATGTGTGTATGGTGTAATGTAAACGGGGTGAGATGTATATGTGAATCGATTCAGTGTAGATGTATTGATGATATGGAGTGGTGAGCCTTGTGTGTGTGTCCATGTGTGTGCGTGTGTGTGTGTGTGTGTCGTGTGTATGTGAAATACCAAGGATCAGTAGCGTTTGTAGGTATATCTACATACATTCAGTATTAGGTTTATTATTTCTGCAATGCACTATTTCCATGTTATCATATCATCGACCGTAGACTGCATAATCTAAACTCGTTTCTCAAGGTCAACGAAAAAAAAAATTTCAAAGTCTTATTACACTTTTACGATTTTTTTTTTTTTTTTTACATGCATAATGATAGGTTTACGTACAACACTGAGCACATTGTCTACAATTTTGTTAAAAATCTGGAGCACCACCGCAAGGAAATCTTCAGGACCCAAGGTAAGACCATCCTTACGGCTTCTCCTTCATGGCGACGCTACACTGAGAGGAAAAGTTGTCTTTTTTTTCTTTCTTTCTTTCTTTCTTTCTTTCTTTCTTTCCTGTTCTCTTTCTTTCATTTCTTTCTTTCTTTCTTTCTTTCTTTCTTTCTTTCTTTATCTTTCTTTCTTTTCTTTCTTCTTTCTTTCTTTCTTTCTTTCTTCTTTCTTCTTTCTTTCCTTCTTTCTTTCTTTCTTTTCTTTCATGTCTTTTTTCCTTTTTTTTTTTTGTTATTGGTATGCAGTAAAATCTCTCATTCTGACATATACCATTCTTCGCATTTTCCGGGTTGATCAAGAAATACAGTGTCTGATCAGATTTCAATATCCCGGAGCAATCGTTTGAATAAGAATATCATCGAAGTCTTTTTCCCTACAACCAAGGTCTACCATTCCTGTCATCACCGGTATCGCCAACCCAGATAACCACACACAACGTTTTATTTTTCTTTTTCCACTCGCCGATAACGGTTCCGTTACTGTCCCTACTTTTAACCCGTAACTTCGTGCACCGGATACCCGTCGGCGATAAACAGAAGAGGATTTATTATACTTTTTGGAAGATCGTCTGAAGAAGGTCCTGTGTTATCTCCCTAGGACCCTTCACTCCCCATCCCCCTCTTAGAATAATTAAAATAAGAGATACCCAGAAAGAGATAAGTAAATGCTATTGATATTGAGAGAAAAATCAATAGATATATCCTTCATTGACTTCGAAGTCAGTTTGATAATATCTGTGGGACATTTATCTCCTATCTATATTATCTTATGGGACGGTCTTTTTTATTTAGCAATATCGGATTTCTTTAAATTACCTCGTCTCAGTAATTGACCAAGGCTTCAATATAAAGACACAGTAAAATGCAGATTCCTA
>NW_020869283.1:204425-209425 GCF_003789085.1 Penaeus vannamei | reverse complement strand
ACGCATACATAACACTGAAAATTATACTTGCAACCCCGCCAAAGGGGGAAAATTCACAGCCAGAGTCAAGGTAATCACGATCCTATTACCTAACGTATAGCCATGGGGTTTTCTTGGATACTTGTGTAAAAGAAAGAAAAAATCTCTGGCTTCCTCACTCGTCACATCTCATCCTACAGAATGGTATTCGAGGTGTTTTCTTCTTCGGGAAATTTAACAGGTCATGTAGTTTAGATTATAGATGATCTTAAGCATAGCAGGCAACGATTTCACTTAAATATTGTGAACAATTCAAATGCATTGCAGGTATTTACACTGGCCAAGTTGTGACTGACTCTATCACATTCCGGAAAGCCAGCCTACCACAGTACCTTGATACAACAATTGAATTGACACCGCATATAAATTAATGTCATGAAAATTTTTATTCCGGCACGGTTCTATAAACGATCTAATTTACCAAATGTAAGTAAATCGCACTTATATCGGTAAAAGCCAAAGAGTAAAGAAATATTTCAGATTTACTTAAAACTCTCACTCTCTCTCTCTCTCTCTCTCTCTCTCTCTCTCTCTCTCTCTCTCAGTAACAAGTAATTTTTTCACTAACTACATTCATATTTGATTTTTTTTTTTTTTTTTTTTTTTAAGTAAGCCTATAGCAGGCATGAACTGGTAGTTTACAAAAAAATGCTTCAATATGTGGTTTATATTTCCATCTACGTATTTTTATTGAATTATTTCCAGGGTGACGACCAGTTTATAGACGCTATTATACACAAAATGAAATCCCAGAAAAAAAAACTCATTTCCAGTTCTGTTCATCAGACTAATTACGACAGTAAAGTACTCTATTATCATTTGATTTTTCGTTTCTGTCATTTTCCTGTTTGCGTTCTCTTCCTTCAGTTTTTCCCCTTTTCATTTTTGTTTTTTTTTCCTCTCTTCATTTTTATTCAAAGGTATATAAACAATTGCAGGCTATATTCTATCGAAAGTACAATCGGTAGCATTTCAATAGAGGTTTCATCATGTATTTCTAGACGAAGAATGCATGAATAATGTGGCCCTTTCGCAACTAAGGCCGCAGGTGCATCATCGAAGGGGAAACTCGGCCAAAAGAGGAGTCAAGGCAACAATGATGTTATAACCTGACGTCACTATGTGGGCGGAGTTTTTTCCAGTACATTTGTATAAATGAGAGGAATTTCCTTGTCTTCACCAGTCTGTCACGCATAGAAGCAGCATGGCATTCAGGGTACATTTAAGTGTATTTTTGTTTAAAATGTTTATACGGTTTACCGAGTTGAGCAAAGATCACTGTACGTAAACATCACTAAAACGTAAAATTACCTTGCAGATTTTTGCACTAGCCGCCCTTGTGGTTGTCGCTATCGCCCGTCCAGATAGCCCTCCTACCTATGGCTACTCTGCTCCCACACCCTCTTACGCACCTGCAAAGTACGACTTCAACTACGCCGTCAACGACCCACCATCTGCCAACGACTTCGGACACCAGGAAGCCCGTGATGGCGACAACACACAGGGATCCTACTACGTCCTTCTTCCCGACGGTCGTGTGCAGAGGGTGACCTACTCTGTCAACGGAGACTCCGGTTACGTGGCTGAGGTTACCTACGAAGGAGAGGCTCAATACCCTACTCCACAAGCCACTTACGGGCCTCCTCAGCCTTCCTACAGCCCACCCACACCCGCCTATGGCTAAAAGACAATATATTTACTGATACCCAATCCTTGTAAATTATTTATATTAAATCAGCAGACTTTAGTAACAGTATCTTTTTCCTCTTTTCTGTTTTGTCCTGTACATTTAGAAGGAATGTTAATGTCATATATGTAACAAACACTTTCATTTGTTACAATCTTCTTGTACACTATCAGATTTAGTCTATGAATATATATAATATATATGTGTGTGGACATATATGTATGTATTATCTATGTGTGTGTGCGTGTGTATATGTACATATGTTTGTGCATTTGTATTTGATATATATATGTGTGTGTGTATTATATGTGTATTGATTTTAATAGAAGTATGAATTCTTCCATAGTGGTATGGCTACATGACTGTCATCATCCGAAAACACCACAGTCTCCTAGTAGAATTTTGAGAATTTTACATTAAAATATTTATTTGTTCACAGAAATGAACAGTCCACATATTAGTGTGCATAAATACAAGCACACGCACGTACACACATTGTGTTCGTTTCTTTGTATACATATACATATATAAATTTATGTTTGAATATGTATATGTACACATACACACAAACACATGTACTCACACACAAACGCATGTGTATATATGTAAACATATATGTGTGTAAACATACACATTTATATACATATGTGTATATATATATGCTTGAGTGCATACAGAGGCATTCACACATATATATACATATTTATGAATACTGATATGTGTGTATGTATAGATGCGTTTATATGTCAGACACGCACTCACATATGTATGTGTATGTATAACGCCACTATATGAGGGTATGATATATATGTTGTAACACACAGTCCCACGCATATACATAGACAGATACATAAATATAGATATATACTCTATTTTACTAGTATCAGTCATACAGGTATGTGTTACATCTGCGGAATGGAAATTCGGCTAAAAAAGGCTCATCGTATATATATATATATATATATATATATATATATATATATATATATATATATATATATATATATATATATATATATATATATATCATATTGTTTAACTAAGACATATAGAGTGACACTGAAATGTTCTGCATAACATAATAGTTCACATATCTTAAGAAAGGGAAATGTGTTCCTTACCACCCTCCTCCTCCCCCTCCCACACCCTCTTACGCACCCGCAAAGTACGACTTCAGCTACGCCGTCAACGACCAGCATCTGGCAACGACTTCGGACACCAGGAAACCCGTGATGGCGACAACACACAGGGATCCTATTACGTCCTTCTTCCCGACGGTCGTGTGCAGAAGGTGACCTACAATGTGAACGGAGAACTCCGGTTACGTGGCTGAGGTTACCTACGAAGGAGAAGCTCAATACCCTGCTCCACAAGCCACTTACGGGCCTCCTCAGCCTTCCTACAACCCACCCACGCCTGCCTATGCTTGAAAGAGTACTATATATTTATTTATAATTAATACTTGTAAACTAATGATATTACATAAGCACACTACGATATCATTTTCTTCCCCTTTTATGTTTTCTCCAGCAAGAATATTTTTGTCACATTTTCAGTTGTTACATTCTTTTGGTTGATATATAATATATATATATATATATATATATATATATATATATATATATATATATATATATATATATATATATATATATCAACAATGCGTCTGCAATCATCAAATAGTATTATCTTCCAATTGCATTATAGGCATGTATATTTCTTCATTACAAAAAGTAAGAATTGATAGCTCAGTCTCTAAAAAACACATGCACACATACACAAAGGCATACGTATTTGTTTGTTTTTACATACATACAGATATGTGTTTATGTGTGTGTAATAAGGATACACATATGTATGCATATGTATATATAGATACGTTTGTAAACCACACACACAATATACATGAATAAAAATAGATAGACTGGTAGATAGATGTGTGTGTGTGTACGTCTGGGCAGTTTATTAGATACATATGAATACGCAAATATATTTATACACACACACACACACACACATATATATATGTGTGTGTGTGTGTATGTGTGTGTGTGTGTGTGTGTGTGTGTGTGTGTGTGTGTGTGTGTGTGTGTGTAATATATATATATAAATATATATATATATATATATATATATATAATATATATATATATATATATATATATATATGCACGTATTTATACACACAATATATATATATATAATATATATATATATATATATATATATATATATATATAATATATATATATATATATATATATATATATATGTATGTATGTATGTATGTATGTATGTATGTATGTATGTATGTATGTATGTATGTGTATGTGTTATATATATATATATATATATATATATATATATATATATATATATATATATATATATATATATATATTATATATATAATATATATATATATTATATATATATATATATATATATATATAATATATATATGTGAACATTATAACCTCTCCGATCGGGATTCGATCCCTCGCCGCCAATGCACGTGAATGCAAGACGGCCGCTCTACCACTCGTACAACGACCCACTCAAAAGGAGTGAGCAACTAGGCGCTTACTAGCATCCATAGACATTACCTACCTACTCATACATGAGTAAGGATAGCGAAGTTTCACACTCACTCCCCGTGGGCACTCGGTATTTATGGACAGAGCAGGACAAATCACAAATCAGATAACCTGAGGTGCATTCTATGAAAGATGGAATAATGCAATACGCATTTTTTATCATGAACATTATAACCTCTCCGATCGGGATTCGATCCCTCGCCGCCAATGCACGTGAATGCAAGACGGCCGCTCTACCACTCGTACAACGACCCACTCAAAAGGAGTGAGCAACTAGGCGCTTACTAACATCCATAGACATTACCTACCTACTCATACATGAGTAAGGATAGCGAAGTTTCACACTCACTCCCCCGTGGGCACTCGGTATTTATGGACAGAGCAGGACAAATCACAAATCAGATAACCTGAGGTGCATTCTATGAAAGATGGAATAATGCAATACCGCATTTTTTATCATGAACATTATAACCTCTCCGATCGGGATTCGATCCCTCGCCGCCAATGCACTGAATGCAAGACGCGCCGCTCTACCACTCGTACAACGACCCACTCAAAAGGAGTGAGCAACTAGGCGCTTACTAGCATCCATAGACATTACCTACCTACTCATACATGAGTAAGGATAGCGAAGTTTCACACTCACTCCCCGTGGGCACTCGGTATTTATGGACAGA
>NW_020869283.1:191925-199425 GCF_003789085.1 Penaeus vannamei | reverse complement strand
AAGTGTTGTCAGAGTTTAGAGCTGAAGTAAAAGTAAAGAAGGATGAGTATAAATTAGTCTTTGGAAACATTCATTAATATATTGTTCATAATATTAACCTTTTACAATTTGACTTCGATACTTCTGATTTGTGAATAATAACCTAAATTACATATAATGGAGGGTATTTTATTTCTTTAAAAGTGCCGCTACATAAATCTATCCGCGATGGCATGGAAATAACTGATCATTTCAGACGTATTAAGCTGTATCGCCAATTTGGCTCTGGCATATTTACCTGCCCGAGGAACGTGGCCGATAGCGTGAGTCAGCCTTTGTGATTGTGACGATAAGCCCTTTGTATTCTTTGTTGACCGGAGGGGAGAGGCAGTCTCGCTTTCTCGTGAATTTGGCTTTTTTCCCTCTCGAAGAATACAACCTACAAACAGAACGTCAACCGTAAGTGTATCACCGACGAAGGGGAAAACTCGGTCACGGAAGATCTCAAGGCAATCGAGTTGGGATGATGCTCTCTGGCGCAATCATCAGGGCGGAGTTTTCACTTCGACACTTATATAACAGAAGGGAATTTTCGCTCCACCAGTCTCACCGCGACGTCCGACAGCATGGCATTCAAGGCATGTATAAGCATAATTTCCAGCCTTCTAGATATTGCAGATATATCGGTCAAATGTCTCACTTCATTACATAAATAGTACTGATACTTTTGATGTGTTACAGGTACTCGTTCTAGCCGTCCTCGTGCCGCCGCCCCTCGCCCGTCCAGATAGCCCGCCTACCTATGGCTACTCTGCTCCCACTCCCTCTTACGCACCCGCAAAGTACGACTTCAACTACGCCGTCAACGACCCACCATCTGGCAACGACTTCGGACACCAGGAAGCCCGTGATGGCGACCACACACAGGGATCCTACTACGTCCTTCTTCCCGACGGTCGTCTGCAGAAGGTCACCTACACCGTCAACGGAGACTCCGGTTATGTGGCTGATGTGACCTACGAGGGAGAGGCTCAGTACCCGCCCCACAAGCCACTTATGGACCTCCTCAGCCTTCCTACAAGCCACCCACCCCCTCCTACGCTTAGATGTGTGAAGGGAAAATAACTATTGATTGTATATTTGTTACATATTGTATTAAACAGGCACATTTTACATTTTCTTGCATTTTCATTCGCTATATCCAGACCTACAGATTTGCTCGACTTTACCATGAGCGCGCTAAAATGCGCATGATGCATGTTTACATACATACATATATCTGTGTATTGTGTGTATGCAGATATACACATACTTAGTATATGTGAAAGACAAGATGGACGTTGTATAGCAGAGCGAAAATTGTTATAAATTTAATGAAACACTTCCCACAGAATGTTTTGGCCTTTACCATCAAAAGTCTTGTAAGTTTCATATTATATTAAGCATGTTTGAAATCAGTGACATAGTTAAGAGAAGCGAATGTTTCTGTTATCAGAATTTTAAACTTGGCTTGGATACTAAGGTGTAATATTATAAATTACATCATAGGTTGTCATAAAGTTACCGTGAATTGTATTATAATGTATTATGAACCGTAGATATTATATCATAAAGTAAATGATAAATCTATTATGAATTATAAAAAATAATATTACGAACAATTATTACAAAGTTATTGTTAATTGCCATACATTATCATTATATGTATGTAATGGATAAATTTGCTAAAAAAAAAAAAAAAAAAAAAAAAAAAAAAAAGAACCTCAACGAACTTGTTACTTAATTCATTTTCAACAATGTTTTTTCTCTAAAATCCACGTTTGAAACTGAAACAAATATTTTGATAATTTTGGGATTTACGAGCTTCCTACAGAACATATTTAATTATTTTTCCAATGGAAAATGACCTACATTCAAAAGATTTGTTAATCGTCCTTCCAGCCCTACATTTTAGCCAGTTCTAGCATTACTCTTTCAGATTTCCAAACGTTTAATGCCGTCATTCTCAACCCTTAAACTTTGGATGAACACTTGAAACAATTCATAATACTTAAGAGAGGTCCTCCCTACAGACTATATATACACACAGTGGGTGTTTGTGACATATATATATAATTATGTGTATACATAAATACGTATATATATGTATATACGTATATATAATAATGTATATCATTATATACATTATATATATATATATATATATATATATATATATATATATATATATATATATATATGTATGTATGTATGTATGTATGTATGTATGTATGTGTGTGTTTATAACTATATTCATATTAATTTTCTTGATATACACTCATACCGACATACAGGTATACGTATTTATGAGTATATATATATATATATATATAGATAGATAGATAGATAATAGATAGATAGATAGATAGATATATATATAGATACATACATACATACATACATACATACATACATACATACATACATACAGACATACATAGATATATGATTATATATATATACAAATTCAGACTGATATACGATCACATATATACGTATATATATATATATATATATATATATATATATATATATATATATATATATATATATATATATATATATATGTATATATATATATATATATTATATATGTATGTATATATATATATATATATATATATATATATATATTCACACACATACACAAACGCAAATATATATATACATATATTTATACACACGCACACATACAGATGCTTTTGTGTGTGTGTGGGTGTGCACACGTATTTATACGCATATATATACTGTAGAAATATGTGTTTGTGTAAATATGCTAAGAAAATCTGAGAAATGTCATCCACAGTACATTCTAAACTCATGTTTACCTTCAGAAACAAAGGATTAAAATTTACCTGAGCGTCAAATTTTACTTCATGCACCATAGTCTTCATTGCAAACTTCCTGTTCACTGTCTGAAAGTTCATATTGTTAATAGTGATTGCTTTTAATTGTTCTGAATACATATCTCTAACCTGGTCCTTCAAACCAAAGATAACATCTACATTGGGTACTATTCTCAATGTGGAGCTTTCCCATATTGGCGCGACCCGGTAATAAATATGTAAGTAGCAAAGTCGTCTTTGTAGGTTGGAGTAGGTCAAGGTTTTGGAGGACTATATATCAAAATGGATTAATGTTCTCTATATCTTTAAGGGGAATCCATAACCGAGCATATGCTTTTCCTACTTAAGACTGGCCATTTTTTAAATGGGTAGCCACTGAAGAGTGGTAAATTGTTCCCAGGCGTCAATTAACAGCGCTGTAATAATAGCATTCGTAATCATGTTAAGAAATATATTACTGATTACGTACGTAGTCACTAAAATCATGAAACCACCACGTCGATCATATCGTATTCACCATTTCATAACGATCACTAGTCACCCAGACGTTCCCGGATAACCATGCAATACAACGTAAATTTAATGGTTGACTGCTTAAAATATTCGATAGTACTAAATGCCGCCCAATTTCATACAGTTATTCAGTCTCAAATTTACAGATGCTTGCAGCTTTCCCCTAAACTTAGCAAACGAAAACCTACTTACGTAGATTCCGTTATCAATATTGTATTCGTATAGATCCATGTACATCTCCATAGGATAAAGTAACATTGACAAAAAAAAAAAAAAAAAAAAAAAAAAAAAAACTTCCACGTAGCTCTTTACGCTAAAGTTACATTTTACATTTTCTCTAATTTTGCTGGAGGGGAAAACTTGAAAAAAGAATCAAGGTTAACTTGCTGGGACGGCATTTCCTGACGTCATAACATGGGTGGAGTATTTTCTTCGACTTTTGTATAAATGGAAGGATTCTTTCTGTCTTCGTCAGTCTCCCTGCAGTCTCATCAAGACAACATGGCATTCAAGGTATGAGTGTGTGTCATTCGCGTATCACTGAGAATAATACGGTTATTTCATTCCATGGCCCGAATATTTACTTTCATTATTTTTTTTATGCTGATTAACCAGAAGAGACAATGCTCTTGGCGTCTAGATAGTCAAGTTAATTAGATGTGCAATAAATAATTCCTATAATAAGGATTGCATATCTGAATCCAATGCATTAATATAATTATGTAAACGTAACTTTCGGCAGGTATTCGCACTGGCCGCCCTTGTGGTCGTCGCCATCGCTCGTCCAGATAGCCCTCCTACCTATGGCTACTCTGCTCCCACTCCCTCTTACGCACCCGCAAAGTACGACTTCAACTACGCCGTCAACGACCCAGCATCTGGCAACGACTTCGGACACCAGGAAGCCCGTGATGGCGACCACACACAGGGATCCTACTACGTCCTTCTTCCCGACGGTCGTCTGCAGAAGGTCACCTACAACGTGAACGGAGACTCCGGTTATGTGGCTGATGTCACCTACGAAGGAGAGGCTCAGTACCCCCGCCCCACAAGCCACTTATGGACCTCCTCAGCCTTCCTACAAGCCACCCACCCCCTCCTACGCTTAGATGTGTGAAGGGAATATAACTATTGATTGTATATTTGTTACATATTGTATTAAACAGGCACATTTTACATTTTCTTGTATTTTCATTCTCTATATCAAGACACCTACAGATTTGCTCGACTTTACCATGAGCGCGCTAAAATGCGCATGATGCATGTTTACATACATACATATGTCTGTGTATTGTGTGTATGCAGATATACATATACTTAGTATATGTGAAAGACAAGATGGACGTTGTATAGCAGAGCGAAAATTGTTATAAATTTAATGAAACACTTCCCACAGAATGTTTTGGCCTTACCATCAAAAGTCTTGTAAGGTTGCATATTATATGTAAGCATGTTTGAAATCAGTGACATAGTTAAGAGAAGCGAATGTTTCTGTTATCAGAATTTTAAACTTGGCTTGGCTACTAAGGTGTAATATAAATTATATCATAGGTTGTCATAAAGTTACCGTGAATTCTATTATAATGTATTATGAACCGTAGATGATATAATAAAGTAATTGATAAATCTATTATAAACAATTTAAAAATATTACGAACAATTATTACAAAGTTACTGTTAATTGCCATACAATATCATTAGGTATATTTTTATGTAATGGATAAATTTGCTAAAAAAAAAAAAAATAATAAAACTCAACGAACTTGTTACTTAATTCATTTTCAACAATGTTTTCTCTGAAATCCACGTTTGAAATTAAAACAAATATTTTGATAATGTTTTGGGATTTACGAGCTTCCTACAGAACATATTTAATTATTTTTCCAATGGAAAATGACCTACATTCAAAAGATTTGTTAATCGTCCTTCCAGCCCTACATTTTAGCCAGTTCTAGCATTACTCTTTCAGATTTCCAAACGTTTAATGCCGTCATTCTCAACCCTTAAACTTTGGAGGAACACTTGAAACAATTCATAATACTTAAGAGAGGTACTACTTACGGACAATATATACACACAGCGGTGTTTGTGTTTGTGACATGTGCATAATTATTTTATATACATAAATACGTACATATATGTATATACGTATATATAATAATGTATATCATTATATACAGTTATATATATATATATATATATATATATATATATATATATATATATATGTATATGTATGTATGTATGTATGTATGTATGTATGTGTGTGTTTATAACTATATTCATATTAATTTTATTGATATACACTCATACCGACATACAGGTATACGTATTTATATGAGTATATATATATATATATATATATATATATATATATATATATATATATATATATATATATAGAAAATAGATAGATAGATACATACATACATACATACATACATACATACATACATACATACATACATACATACATACATACATACATACATACATACATACAGACATACATAGATATATGATAATATATATATATATACAAATTCAGACTGATATACGATTATATACGTATATATATATATATATATATATATATATATATATATATATATATATATATATATATATATTATAATATATATATATATATATATATTCACACACATACAAAACGCAAATATATATATACATATATTTATACACACGCACACATACAGATGCTTTTATGTGTGTCTGGTGTACACACGTATTTATACGCATATATATACTGTAGAAATATGTGTTTGTGTAAATATGCTTAGAAAATTCGAGAAATGTCTTCCACATTACATTCTAAACTCATGTTTACCTTTAAGAAGTAAAGGATTAAATTTACGTAAGCGTCAAATTTTACTTCATGCACCATAGCCTTCATTGCAAACTCCCAGTTCACTGTTTGAAAAGTTCATATTCTGTTAATAGTGATTGCTTTTAATTGTTCTGAATACATATCTTCCACGTGGTCCTTCAAACCAAAGGCAACATCTACATTGGGTACTATTCTCAATGTGGAACTTTCCCATATCGGCGCGACCCGGTAATAAATATGTAAGTAGCAAATTCGTCTTTGTAGGTTGGAGGTCAAGATTTTTGGAGGACTATATATCAAAATGTGATTAATGTTCTCTATATCTTTAAGGGGAATCCATAACCGAGCATATGCTTTTCCTACTTAAGACTGGCCATTTTTATATGGGTAGCCACTGAAGAGTACAGTCTTGGATTAGAATTCATCAGCAAATTAAAAACTGGTAGCACTGGGATTGCTCCAGCCTTTAAGAATGAAGTTCACAATGAATCTTCCATGGTAGATTGTTCCCAGTCGTCAATTAACAGCGCTGTACTAATAGCATTCGTAATCATGTTAAGAAATATATTACTGATTACGTACGTAGTCACTAAAATCATGAAACCACCACGTCGATCATATTGTATTCACCATTTCATAACGATCACCAGTCACCCAGACGTTCCCGGATAACCATGCAATACATCGTAAATCTAATGGTTGACTGCTTAAAATATTCGATAGTACTAAACGCCGCCCAATTTCATACACCAGTTATTCCGTCTCAAATTTACAGATGCTTGCAGCTTTCTCCCCTAAACTTAGCAAACGAAAACCTACTTACGTAGATTCCGTTATCAATACTTTATTGGTATAGATCCATGTACATCTCCATAGGATAAAGTAACATTGACAAAAAATAAATAAACAAATAAACTTCCACGTAGTTCTTTACACTAAAGTTACATGTTACATTTCTGAAATTTCGTTGGAGAAGACTTGAAAAAAGAATCAAGGTTAACCTGCTGGGACGGCATTTCCTGACGTCATCACATGGGTGGAGTTTTTTCTTGGACATTTGTATAAAAGGTAGAACTCTTTCTGCCTTCGTCAGTCTCCCTGCAGTCTCATCAAGACAACATGGCATTCAAGGTTTGTGTTTGTGTGTCATTCGCGTATCACTGAGAATAATACGGTTATTTCATTCCGTGGCTCAATTATTTACTTTCATTATTTTTTATGTCTGTTTTTGATTATCCGGAAGAAACAATGCCTGTAACTCCAGACATTGTTCAA
>NW_020869283.1:172404-174904 GCF_003789085.1 Penaeus vannamei | reverse complement strand
GACGTCAGGATCGACACGTTCCTATTATGAATTTATCGATAATGGCGAACGCTAGGCCCGATTTTTTTCTTCCTTTTATCATCATAATCAACAAGCAGGGAAGAGTTACGTGTTCGGGTTTCTTTTCATACTATGATGCTATTTTGGGATGGATTACGTGGGAAGATATTAGGTAAAGTGTTGGAAAATGCTATTGGCACTCGCTTTCCATTTTTTTTTTATTCCATTTCCGTTAATGTACTTATGCTTAGGGTAGTTTTCCCTCTCACGCGTTTATCTTATTTCTCTTACATTGGCAATCTTTCATTTCTTTGATCCTCATTTTTTTAAAATACCAAACCAACGATATTCACCTTTTCTTTCCACGCATGCTTGAAAAAAAAATATTTCGTATCTTCGAGAAATTTCATAAGTTCATATGACGTGAGAAAAAAAAAATCCATGCCTGAACACCTCATCCACGCCATCTAATCTCGCATCAGGAAAATGTAAAACAAAAAGAAAGAAAAGAAAAAGGAAAAAAAATCCCTTAATAAAACTTTCACAGGTGACATATGCGTTTTTCTTCATTCTTCTTCGAATCTGATCAATGCAAATGCAGATGGGAGAGAGAAAGAGCTTTGCACTAGACTGACATAGTCTGATAAGCCCTATCGAAGCACAGGACGAGTTTTAAAGCAAATTAATTGAGTAATGTAATTGCTAATATTACTGTTTTGAGATTGTTGTTGTAATTGTTATTATTCTTATCTTTACTGCTATCATTACCAGCATTATCATTATTATCATCATTATTATATCCATGACTATCATTATTATCGTCATTGTTATTACCATGACTATCATTATCTTTATCACTGCTATCGTTATTGCCATTATCATTATTATTTATTGTTATCATTATTATTATTACTATTATTATTATTATTATTATTATTAATATTATTATTATTATTATTATTATTATTATTATTATTATTATTATTATTATTATTATTATTATTATCATCATCATTATTATTTTATTATTATTATTATTATTATTATCACCATCATTATTATTATTGTTATTATTATTATTATTATTATTATTATTATTATTATTATTATTATTATTATTATTATTATTATTATTATTATTATTATTATTATTATTATTATTATTATTCTCGTTATTATTTTCATTATTCTCATTATTATTCTCATTATTATTAGTAGTAGTACTATTATTATCATTATTATTATTATCATTATTATCATTATTATTATTATTATTATCATTATTATTATTATTATTATTATTATTATTATTATTATTATTATTGTTATTATTATTATTATTATATTATATTATTATTATTATTATTATCATTATTATTATTATCATTATTATCATTATCATTATCATTTTCATTATTATTGTTATCATTATCATTATTACTATTATCATTTTCATCATAATGATAATCATTAATATCATTATTACTATTATTATTTTCATAATAATAATAATTATTATTATCATTATTATTATTATCATTTTCATCATAATAGATTATTATTATCATTATCATTATCAGTATTAGCATTAGGTCTATTATAATTATGTTCATTATCACAGGTTGTAACAGTAGTAGTAGTTTCATGATTAGCATCATTATTATTATCATTATCATTAATATTATCATCATTATTATCATTATTATTATTATTTTATCATTATTGTTATTATCATCATTGCTGATATTATCATCATGATATTAATTATCATTGTTACTATAACGTTAATGATACTAATAACAATGATTATGGCTATCGTTTCTTTTGTTATCAGTATTATTGTTATTGTTGTTATTATTACCGATCTCATTATTATCATTTAATCATAATCATCATCATTGTTATTATCATTATCATCATCCTCACTATTTTTACACTTATTATCATCATCCTCATTTTTATCTTTATGCTTATTACCATTATTACTATTATCCCTGTTACAGTTATTATCATTATTCTATTTTTATCGTTATTTTCGGGGTAGTCATTATCATTATAAATCGCTGGTATTAGTAATAGAAACCACGGTGATCATATCAATAATATTGATAATGGGAATGATGATTAGGCCGAAAAAGATAATGATGATAATGATGATAATAATGAGAAATAATAGTATTATTATTGTTATTCTTATCATTATTGTCATTACTATCATTATTATTTCTGTGATTACCATTATCATTATTATCATTATAAAAAAAAAATTGTTTTATTATTATTACTATTATTATTATTATTATTATTGCTATTATTATTATTATTATTATTATTATTATTATTGTTATTGTTATTATTATTATTAGTAGTAGTAGTAGTAGTAGTAGCAGTAGTAGTAGTATAATTATTAATATTATTATTATTATTATTATCATTATCATTATTGTTATCATTATCATTGTTATTAATAGTAGTATTAATAGTAGTATTGTTATCATTT
>NW_020869283.1:145999-150999 GCF_003789085.1 Penaeus vannamei | reverse complement strand
TAAGTATTTGTATAAATTTATTGTTAATGGTCACATCTGTTATGCAAGTACTATCCGTGGTATAAAAAATTATATTTCTGTCCCTGTAAATATGTATATATGCACATATGTATGTGTGTATGTATGTATGCATGTATATGTATGTACGTGTATGTATGTATTTGTTTTGAATGGATGGATAGATCAATGGATGGATGTTTATGTATGTATGTAGGTATGTATATATGTGTTTACACACACATATACATATATTACACACATACATGTACACATATATATCGTGTCCGGCTGACACCAAATAATTCAGCATAAACAAAGATCGTTTACCATCATCGCATTTCAACGCTGTGACAACTGCAGTGCATGTTGCACAAGGGCAGAACCGATGTGAACTGACAGACATGTAAAATTTACCAAACATATTGCACTCATGTAAAGCCATAAGCGTGTGCAGGTGACGTTTGTTGAATCTGACGAAGATGGAATATGTATGATACGATTTCAGAAACACATCAGTCATGTACGGAAATCGCTGAGCGCTCACAAACGATCGTTGTTTGTCGTAATTTCTGTGTCTGGCGTAGGTCGTTCTCGCTACTGCAGTTTGGAGATAAATGCTCGTTAAGGGAGTGGCATTGTTCGTAACTCTGAATGGATGACCGGGCCGCTCTCTGCCTGGTATTACTGCCATTACAAATATGTATGTATGTATGCACATACACACGCGCGCGCGCGCTCGCATATGAATATACTCACATATGTATGTATATAACTCTGTCGAAGTGAGTGACCGTATGTGTAGATTACATTCTCTCTCTTTTAGATATACATACAAATATATACGTACACACACACACACACACGCATATACTGTATATATGTGTGTTGCGTGTGTGTGTATGTGTGTGTGTGTGTGTGTGTGTGTGTGTGTGTGTGTGTGTGTGTGTGTGTGTGTGTGTGTGTGTGTGTGTGTGTGCGCGCGTGCGTGATTCATGCGTCACGTACTGTACATTTACTGTATTATACAGACGTTGCTGCATTCTACCCAAATCGTGGATAAAACTAAACATTCTGTCACTAAACGACTCGAACATGAAATGATGAAACACTTTTGCACTTTTCCTATCGCTGTAGTAGCCAAATAAGGCTATTTTGAGCAAATATAAAGTGTGTGTGTGTGTGTGTGTGTGTGTGTGTGTGTGTGTGTGTGAGAGAGAGAGAGAGAGAGAGAGAGAGAGAGAGAGAGAGAGAGAGAGAGAGAGAGAGAGAGAGAGAGAGAGAGAAATGGTTACGAAGTAACCACGCAATATTTATCACAACAGGAGAGGTGAACCTAGAACCTTTATATATATATATATATATATATATATATATATATATATATATATGGATAGATAGAGAGATAGATATGTATATATAATATACATATGTATATAATGTACATGTATATGTATATATGTAATATGTATGTAATCATTTACATAAATACATACATACGTATATATGTCTATATATGCATTTATATACATGAATACATATTACATATATACATACATAACTATATGTATATATATATACATACATATAAACATTTATGAATGTATGATTATATATATACAAAATATATATATATATATATATATATATATATATATATATATATATACATATATTTCTCTCCATCTCTTTCCTGTATGGCAGAGAGAAGCATAGCAGGTCACGTGACTGTGGGAATGTAGCCTGAGGAACAGCATAAGAACCTATGCTTATGATATGTGCCGGAATGTTCGAATTGTGCCAGGCCTGTGCCAGGCCCGACCCACAGAGAGAGAGAGAGAGAGAGAGAGAGAGAGAGAGAGAGAGAGAGAGAGAGAGAGAGAGAGAGAGAGAGAGAGAGAGAGGGAGGGAGGGAGAGAGAAAGAGGGAGAGAGAGACAGAGAGAGACAGATAATTATACACATGAATATACACATAATTGCATATCTGGCTGTTAGAGAATATATATCTATCTGATATACATTCTATATATCAGATAGATATGCCTAGCGGATATGAGGGAGAGAAGCAGGCCTAAGGAATTTTAAATCATTTTCTGCCATAAATATATGTCCTCGTACTCATTTCTCCACCCCATCCACCCACTATAGAGTCCTACAGGGGGAGATTAATGTTGGGGTTTATACACACCCAACAGCCCTATCTAAATAGATAAATATGCAGTTTCGGTGTATATGCATGTCTATTTGCCTGTTTGTTAGACATGCGCGAGGCCCGACCCAAAGAATATTCGTATACTTGAAACGCATAAATAAAACTGCATATTTATCAGTCTAGACTTGCATATCAACCCGGCAAATGGATAAATGTATATCTATCAGATATATAAACATATACGCCTCTCTCTCTCGCTGTCTGTATTTATGAAAATTCATTGGGTCGGGCCTGACACAGTTCTAACAAAGCGACAGAATGTAAGTACTTATCGACGGCCGGTTTGTTAAAATTGTGGCGAGGCCCGACCCAATAAATTCCCATTATACGCACATGCATATACACAGAAATATATGCATATGACTATATTATCTGATAGATATACATCTATCGATTTGCCCGGTTGATATGCATGTCTAAGCTCATAAATACGCATTTATTTTATGATCTATTCATATCAAGTATACGAATATTCCTTGGGTCGGACCTCGCACAATTTTAACAAACCGTCCGATAGATCTCTCTCTCTCTCTCTCCCTCTTCCTTTTCCTCTCCCTCTTCCTCTCCTCCTCTCTCTCTCTCCTCCCTCCCTCTCTCTTTCTCTGTCTCCATCTCTCCTGATTCATTATACAGAAGCGCGTATACACAGAAGTAAATGCATGTCTCCCAGTCTAATCAACAGAACATTTAATATTTGCTCCACCTGGATCCATTTGATGACGAAATCAAATTCTAATTGTTTTAAGAGCAAGGGATTCCCTGGCAACGATTTTTACAGGACTCTTAGAGAGAGAGCGAAAGAGAGAAAGAGAGAGAGAGAGAACGAGAACGAGAACAAGATCGTTTTGGGATAATAAGCGATGAATATAAATACTCCAAAAATCCTCGCCGCTCTCAAAGAAGCTAAGCACATAAAATTTCCGTATTTTGGGAATATAAATTTCACCATAAATTTTATGCTAGTAAGCGCCTAGTTGCTCACTCCTTTTGAGTGGGTCGTTGTACGAGTGGTAGAGCGGCCGTCTTGCATTCACGTGCATTGGCGGCGAGGGATCGAATCCCGATCGGAGAGGTTATAATGTTCATGATAAAAATTGCGGTATTGCATTATTCCATCTTTCATAGAATGCACCTCAGGTTATCTGATTTGTGATTTGTCCTGCTCTGTCCATAAATACCGAGTGCCCACGGGGAGTGAGTGTGAAACTTCGCTATCCTTACTCATGTATGAGTAGGTAGGTAATGTCTATGGATGCTAGTAAGCGCCTAGTTGCTCACTCCTTTTGAGTGGGTCGTTGTACGAGTGGTAGAGCGGCCGTCTTGCATTCACGTGCATTGGCGGCGAGGGATCGAATCCCGATGGGAGAGGTTATAATGTTCATGATAAAAATTGCGGTATTGCATTATTCCATCTTTCATAGAATGCACCTCAGGTTATCTGATTTGTGATTTGTCCCTGCTCTGTCCATAAATACGAGTGCCCACGGGGAGTGAGTGTGAAACTTCGCTATCCTTACTCATGTATGAGTAGGTAGGTAATGTCTATGGATGCTAGTAAGCGCCTAGTTGCTCACTCCTTTTGAGTGGGTCGTTGTACGAGTGGTAGAGCGGCCGTCTTGCATTCACGTGGCATTGGCGGCGAGGGATCGAATCCCGATCGGAGAGGTTATAATGTTCATGATAAAAATTGCGGTATTGCATTATTCCATCTTTCATAGAATGCACCTCAGGTTATCTGATTTGTGATTTGTCCTGCTCTGTCCATAAATACCGAGTGCCCACGGGGAGTGAGTGTGAAACTTCGCTATCCTTACTCATGTATGAGTAGGTAGGTAATGTCTATGGATGCTAGTAAGCGCCTAGTTGCTCACTCCTTTTGAGTGGGTCGTTGTACGAGTGGTAGAGCGGCCGTCTTGCATTCACGTGCATTGGCGGCGAGGGATCGAATCCCGATGGGAGAGGTTATAATGTTCATGATAAAAAATGCGGTATTGCATTATTCCATCTTTCATAGAATGCACCTCAGGTTATCTGATTTGTGATTTGTCCTGCTGTCCATAAATACCGAGTGCCCACGGGGAGTGAGTGTGAAACTTCGCTATCCTTACTCATGTATAAGTAGGTAGGTAATGTCTATGGATGCTAGTAAGCGCCTAGTTGCTCACTCCTTTTGAGTGGGTCGTTGTACGAGTGGTAGAGCGGCCGTCTTGCATTCACGTGCATTGGCGGCGAGGGATCGAATCCCGATCGGAGAGGTTATAATGTTCATGATAAAAAAATGCGGTATTGCATTATTCCATCTTTCATAGAATGCACCTCAGGTTATCTGATTTGTGATTTGTCCTGCTCTGTCCATAAATACCGAGTGCCCACGGGGAGTGAGTGTGAAACTTCGCTATCCTTACTCATGTATGAGTAGGTAGGTAATGTCTATGGATGCTAGTAAGCGCCTAGTTGCTCACTCCTTTTGAGTGGGTCGTTGTACGAGTGGTAGAGCGGGCCGTCTTGCATTCACGTGCATTGGCGGCGAGGGATCGAATCCCGATCGGAGAGGTTATAATGTTCATGATAAAAAATGCGGTATTGCATTATTCCATCTTTCATAGAATGCACCTCAGGTTATCTGATTTGTGATTTGTCCTGCTCTGTCCATAAATACCGAGTGCCCACGGGGAGTGAGTGTGAAACTTCGCTATCCTTACTCATGTATGAGTAGGTAGGTAATGTCTATGGATGCTAGTAAGCGCCTAGTTGCTCACTCCTTTTGAGTGGGTCGTTGTACGAGTGGT
>NW_020869283.1:125417-137917 GCF_003789085.1 Penaeus vannamei | reverse complement strand
TTTTTTTTTAAGTTGGCCGTATTTTCTTCCGTTTTCTTTCTTTGTCCCCCTCGTTTTCGTTCACTTTTCTTCCCGTTTTCTTTCTTTTTTCCCTCGTTTTCGTTCCGTTTTTCCCGTTTTCTTTGTAGTTTCTTCCCAGTTTCTTTCCTTTTTCTTTGTTTTTCCTCTTCTTTATTTTGCAGAATAATTCAATTAAAAAAGATGATGATCAGATAAAAGCAAAATTGCAATAATACCAGTAGTATTCTTAACAATCCCATTATGGTAATGATAACCATGTCAATGATAAAAGTATCTATTTTTTCTTTAATTGTTATTACTATTATTAGTATTTTCTTGTGTCCGTGATTGTTACCACTTATTATTATTCCTCTCATTATCATTCTTATTAGTTATTACCATTATAATGATGACAACAGCTTGAGCCAACACTCCAGTGGGAACAGTTTATTGATCATGTTAAATGCAGAATATTATAACCGGGTTTGATTTGAAATTTTCGGCAGGAGGAGAGAGAGAGAGGGAGAGGGAGAGAGAGAGAGAGAGAGTGAGGGAAAGGGATGGAGAGATAGAGGCGGAGAGAGAGAGGGAGGGAAGAAGAAAGAGAGAGGGAGAGGGAGGAAGAAGAGAGAGAGAAGACAGACAGACAGAGAAAGAGAGAGAGGGGGGAGGGAGGGGAGGGAGAAGAGAGGGAGAGAGAGAGAGAGAGAGAAGAGGAAGAGAAGAGAGAGGGGGAGAGAGAATGTATTGTATATATATATTCAAATACACTTTTCCTAATCGTTGTCTGTCCTTCATTCCTTCGCAAGTACATTATTTTTTTTTCCTTTCATTTTCTTTATTTCTTCTTCCTAACCCCCCCCCCTTTGTTATATTGTAATATAACGCATTTCGTTATCTACTTCACACCATTATACCCTTCTACAACGAACGAAAGTGCATGCAATGATGAATCCTGCAATCAACAGACCAAATACAACTAGCATAAACAAATACATTATATGATAACATATAGGGAACCTTCTTAGCGTTTATGTTCTCGTCTCCTTTGTTATATTGTAATATAACGCATTTCGTTATCCACTTCACACCATTATACCCTTCTACAACGAACGAAAGAGCATGCAATGATGAATCCTGCAATCAACAGACCAAATACAACTAGCATAAACAAATACATTATATGAAACATAGGGAACCTTCTTAGCGTTTATTTCTCGTCTCCTTTGTTATATTGTAATATAACGCATTTCGTTATCCACTTCACACCATTTAACCCTTCTACAACGAACGAAAGAGCATGCAATGATGAATCCTGCAATCAACAGACCAAATACAACTACATAAAACAAATACATTATATGATAACATATAGGGACCTTCTTAGCGTTTATGTTCTCGTCTCCTTTGTTATATTGTAATATAACGCATTTCGTTATCCACTTCACACCATTATACCCTTCTACAACGAACGAAAGAGCATGCAATGATGAATCCTGCAATCAACAGACCAAATACAACTAGCATAAACAAATACATTATATGATAACATATAGGGAACCTTCTTAGCGTTTATGTTCTCGTCTCCTTTGTTATATTGTAATATAACGCATTTCGTTATCCACTTCACACCATTATACCCTTCTACAACGAACGAAAGAGCATGCAATGATGAATCCTGCAATCAACAGACCCAATGCAACACTAGCATGAACGAATACATTATAAAATAACACATAGAGAACCTTCCTAGTTTTAATGTCCTTGTCTCCTATGTTACATTGTCATATAATTCATTTCGTTATCTGTTCTACACCATTATACCCTTCCGAAACGAACGAAAGAGCATGCAATGATGAATCCTGCAATCAACAGACCCAATACAACACTAGCATAAACAAATACATGATAATATAACATATAGGGAACCTTCTTAGTGTATATGTTCTCGTCTCCTTTGTTACATTGTCATATAATTCATTTCGTTATCTGTTCTACACCACTATACCCTTCTACAACGAACGAAAGAGCATGCAATGATGAATCCTGCAATCAGCAGATCCATGCCAGTCGACCAAGCTAATACAAGTAGGCTTCCCTTTGCATAAAATATACATGAGATTCTGATAGAATGTTTAGCAAGACACCTAATGCACTTATGCAAACGAGCAGCCACTTTACAACTCTCATTATCATGTGGGAAACGTACGCGACCCTGTTTAGGTTTCTTTGTTTTTGTTGTTGTTGTTGTTTGTTTTTGTTTTTTTCGGTTTTCAATTTTTTTTTTCTTGGTTATTGGTTTTGGTTTTCTTGGATTCTTTTCTTTCTGTCTTCGATTTTTTTTCTTGGCTTTTTTATCGTTTTTTTTTTTTTAATCTATTTATTTATTTTGCTTTAATTTATTTTTTTACTTTATTTTTTCAATTTTTTGGTGTTTTTTGCGGTTTCGTTTCATCTTTTCGAGTTCGTTTTTCCTTATTTTTTTCATTTTATCTTTCCTTCCTCTTTTTCTTTCTTCGTTTCTTCTTTTTCTTCTTTTTCTTCTTCTTTTAAGAATGAAGCACAAGTTTTCCCCAAGAGGCACCAAAGACTTCGGCGGCAATTGCGGGTCTCCAGTATTTTCTTTCTTTCTTTTCTAAATTCTATTCGATTCTTTCAGCTTCCTCTTTTAAGATTTTTTTTTTTATTCCATCTTTCAGACTTTTTTCAGACCTTTTTTCTATTCTTTTTTTCAGCCTTCTTTTAGATTTTTTTTCTATTTCAGCTCTTTTAAGACCTTTTTTCTATTCCAACTTTCAGCCTATTCTTTTAAGACCTTTTTTCTATTCCATTCTTCCAGCCTCCTCTTTTAAGACCTTTTTTTCTATTCCACTTTCAGCCTATTCTTTTAAGATTTTTTTCTATTTCATTCTTTCAGCTTCCTCTTTTAAGACCTTTTTTTCCAACTTTCAGCCTATTTTAAGACCTTTTATCTTTTCATTCTTTCAGCTCCTCTTTTGAATTTTCTCTATTCCAACTTTCAGCCTATTCTTTTAAGACCTTTTTCTCTATTCTTCCAGCCTCTTTTCAGACTTTTTTACAATTCCATCTTTCAGCCTCCTTCAAAACTTTTTTTTTTCCGGTCCATTCTTTCAGCCTGTTCTTTTAAATCTTTTTTTTCTATTTTATTCTTTTAGTCTCCTCTTTTAAATCTTTATTTTCTCTTCCATTCTTTCAGCCTCCTCTTTCAAATCCTTTTTTTCTCTTCCATTCTTTCAGCCTCCTCTTCTAAGACCTTTCCTTCTATTCCATCTTTCAACTTCCTCTTTTAAATCCTTTTTTTCTATCCTATTCCTTTAGCCTCCTCTCTCAAGCCCGTTGTTGGACATAGGCCTTCCCCAGACTTTTATCTCCACGTCGTTCTGTCTCCAGTCTTCCGGCACCAATGCTCTGCAACTCACTGACTCAACAGGAGCCGCCTTAATGTTGCTTGAGACGCGTGTTCAAGAAATTTTAAAAGGGTATTTTTTAGCCTTTTTTTTTTTTCTTTTTTTTTTTCCTTCTCGTTATTTCCTACATTCTTTTTTTTTTTTCGTTTTCTTTCTTACCCTTTTTTGTTTGTTCTTTCTTTTCTTTTTCTTTTCTTTTCTTTCTCTTCTCTTCTGATTCATTCTTTTGCTTTCTTCTTTCTCTTTCTCTTCTCTCTCTCCTCTCTCTCTTTCTCTCTCTCATCTCTCTCTTCTCTCTCTTCTCTCTCTGCTCTCTCTCTCTCTCTCTCTCTCTCTCTCTCTCTCCTCTCTCTCTCTCCTCTCTTCTCTATCTCTCTCTCTCTTCTCTCTTCTCTCTCGCTCTCTCTCTCTCTCTTATCTCTCTCTCTGCTCTCTCTCTCTCTCTTAAGTCTCTCTTAAAGGACCGCCATAATGTTGCTTGAGACGTGTGTTCAAGAAATTTAAAAAGGGTATTTTAAGCCTCCTTGGAATATCGTGAAGGGGATTGTGCACATACCTACATGTGCATTTTCGTTTACATATGCAAACCTGTATGTATGTACATGCATATTCGCAGAGATGTGTGGTATGTGTGTGTGTAGATAGAAATCATGTATTTGATATGTGTGCATATATATATATATTATATATATATATATATATATATATATATATATATATATATATATATGCGTATATGTGCGTGTGTGTGTCTGTGTGTGCCCGTGTGTATGTGTGTCTGTGTGTGCATGTGTGTGTTTCAGTGTGTATGTGTGTGTCTGTGTTTATACATGTGTTTATATGTGTGTGGCTTTGTGTATGTGCGTGTGTGTGTATGTGCCAGTGTGTATGTGTGTCTGTGTCTATATATGTGTTTAATTGTGTGCATGTGTGTGCCTGTGTGTTCTTGCGTGTGTGTTAATGCACGTATGTCACTTCTTCCCAGCTCAGGAACCTTTCGATACAGAATATAAATTTTTTTTCTCACTCTTTTCTCTCTCTCTCTCTCTCTTTCCGTTCTTTTACTCATTTAAGCCATTAATCACAGACACGCGAGCTTGCGATGGGAAAAAATGGTGGGGGAGGGGGAGGAGGGAGGGGGGTGGAGTATTCATCACCCACGTCACTCTTAGTTTACACTTGATTTTTTTTCTTTTTTTTTTTTTTTTTTCTTTTTTCTTCTCGTTATTTCCCTTACTCTTTCATCTTATTTTATTTTTCGTTTTCTTTCTTACCCCTTTTTTGTTTGCTCTTTTTCTTTTCTTTTCTTTCTTTTTTTCTTTTTTTCTCTTCTTTCCGATTCATTCTTTGCTTTCTCTCTCTCTCTCTCTCTCTCTCTCTCTCTCTCTCTCTCTCTCTCTCTCTCTCTCTCTCTCTCTCTCCTCTCTTCTCCTCCTCTCTCTCCCTCCCCTCCCTCCCTCCCCTCCTCTCCTCTCCCTCTCCTCCCTCCCTCTCTCCTCCCTCTCCCTCTCTCTCTCTCTCTCTCTCTCTCTCTCTCATCTCTCTCTCTCTCTCTCTCTCCTCCCTCTCCCTCCCTCCCTCCCTCCCTCCCCCTCTTTCTCTCTATCTCTCTCTCTCTCTCTCCTCTCTTCTCTCTTCCTTTTGTTATCATCTATCATTGAGCGAGTGAGTGAGCGAGCGGCAGGCAGGAAAATGAATACTGGCATTTCCTGAATGAGAGAAATGAAGGTACGAAGTGAGGGAGAAGGAGAGAGAAAAAGGAGGAAAGAAAGTCTTAAAAGAGGGAGGGGAAGGGAGGGGGAGGGGGGAAGGGAGAGAGGGGAGGAGGGAAAGGGAAGAGGAAGGGAGAGGGAGAGGGAGAAAGAGAGAAGAGTGGGAAGGGGAGGGAGAGAAGAAGGGGGGAGGGGGAGGATAGAGGAGAGGGTGGGAGAAGGGGAGAGGAAGGAAGGAAAGAGAGAGAAGAGTGGGAAGGGGAGGGGAGAGAGAGAGAGATGGAGAGAGACACAGGCAAACAGAGTAAGCTAGACAGACAGACCAGAGAAAGAGTCAAGCAGACAGATATGAAGAAACAGAAAGGGAAAGACGGACAGCATACAGCGACGAGACAGACAGACAGTAAAAAGAGACATAAACAGGCGAACTGATAAAGAAGAGAGAGAGAAGAGAGGAAGAGAAAAGACAGGACAGACAAACTACGACTGACAGAGACAGACAGAAATAGACACACTAACAGAGACAGAGAGAAAGACACAGACAAAGGGAAGGCAAGTAAGCGAATGTAAAAACACGAACGAAAGAGAGAGAGAGAAAAAAAAGGAGAAAGAGAAAGGCAGATACAATCACATTCTTACCGAGACATAAACTGCAAAACCTTGATATCTTGACTCCCCCCCCCTTCTTCTTCTTCTCCCTCCCCCTCCCCCCCCCCCCCCCTCCATCCTTCTGCGATAACAATACCTTCTCCTTATTGCCTTCCCCCCTCCTCCCTCTCCTCCTCTACCTCTTTACTTCCTTCCCATTTCTCTTTCTCTCGTCCTTGCTCCTTCCTCCTTCTTTGTATGTCCTTTCTTTTCTCTCTCTTTCGCTCTTCCTCATTTCATTTCTCCCTTTCTCTCCCTCCCGCCCATTTTCCTTTACGTTCCCTCTTTCCCTCCTTCCTATCTTCCCCTCTCTCTCTCTCCTCCTCTTTTCCCTTCCGTCTTCCCTCTTCCCCTTCCCCTTTCCCTTCTTCTCCCCTCCTCTTCGTCCCTTCCCCTTCTCCCCTCCCTCTTTTCCTCTCCTTCTCCCCTCTTTCGTCCTTCCGCTCTCCCTTCACCTCTTCTTCCCTCCCCATTTTCCCCTTCCTTCTTCTCCCCTCCCCCTTTCCTCTTTTCCCCTCCTTCCCCTGCTCCCTCCTTCTCCCCATCTCTCCATTCTTCTCCCCATTACCCTCCTCCCTCCCTTCTCCCTCCCACATCCCCTTTCTCCCCTCCCCCCTCCTTCTCCCATCCCATCCGTTCTCCCCATCCCCCTTCTCCCCTCCCTCCTTCTCCCCGTCTCTCACGCCACCGCACTTTAGCCCCGTAACATATGGCTGGCGAAAAGCACGTCACAGTTGCCAGTAGAATTCTAATGGCGGCTTATACGTTTTCTGTTGAGTGGGTGGCTGGAAATTTAAGGGGAGACTCTCAAAAAAAATCGTGTGGCTATATGTTCTTGCAATCAGAGCTTAATTTCTCTGGTGTGCGTTTTGTTCTGTTTTGTTATTATTATTATTATCATTATTTTTATTGTTAGTTTATCATTATTGTCATTATTATTATTATCATTATTATCATTATTGTATTCTCGTTGATTTTGGATGTATTTCTGTAAATCTCTCTCTCTCTCTATCTATCTATTTATCTATCTATCTATCGATCTATCTATCTCTCTTCTTCTCTCTTCTCTCTTTCTCTCTTCTTCTTCTCTCGATCTCTCTCTCTCCTCTCTCTCTTCTCTCTCTCTCTCTCTCTCTCTCTCTCTCTCTCTCTCTCTCTCTCTCTCTCTCTCTCTCTCTCTCTCTCTCTCATCTCTCTCTCTCTCTCTTCTCTTCTCTCTCTCTCTCTCTCTCTCTCTCTCTCTTCTCTCTCTCTCTCTTCTCTCTTCTCTCTTCTCTCTCTCTTCTTCTTCTCTCTCTCTCTCTCTCTCTCTCTCTCTCTCTCTCTCTCTCTCTCTCTCTCTCTCTCTCTCTCTCTCTCTGCTCTCTCTCTCTCTCTCTCTCTGCTCTCACTCTCTCTCTCTCTCTCTCTCTCTCTCTCTCTCTCTCTCTCTCTCTCTCTCTCTCTCTCTCTCTCTCTCTCTCTTCTCTCTCTTTCTCTTACTCTCTTTATCCCTCTGCCTTTCTCCTTCCCTGCTACCTTCGCCCCTTTTCCCTTTCTTTCTTCTTCCCCTTCTCCCACTCCCTCCCCCTCTCCCACAACCTCGCCTGCCCATTCTCTCCCTCTCTTACCCCCTCTCCCTCTCCTTCTTCCTCCTCTGTTTCTTCCCTTCCTGTCTGCTTCCCTTCTTCTCAAGTGATGCTAATGTTGCACCAGCATTTTTAAGGTCTTGTGATGTTATTGTTGCTGTTATTTTTTCCCTGTTATTGTTACGTTTTAATTTTATTGGAGTGTTCATTAGCAGTAACTCTTCTGCTGTTGTCACTTAGGATATTGCTGTCTTGAATATTATTGTCGTTTTTCTCCGTTATTGCTGTTCTTGTTATTTTTGTTATTACTATCTTTGCTGTTATTATTATTATGTCTATATTATACCTCCGCACTGAGGTTGTGTTTTTAGTAGTTGGTAGTTTGTTGGTTGGTTGGTCAGCAGGATAACTCATAAAGTTATGAACAGATTTTTATGAACATATATATGAACATTTAACTAACTAACCAACAAACTAACCAACGCTACCAAAACCATAACCTCCTTAGCGAAGGTAATAATAATGATAATAAAAAATAATAATAATGAGAATTAGAATACTATTATTACTATTACTACTACTACTACTAATAATAATAATAATAATAATAATAATGATAATAATAATAATAATAATGATATCTAGTGATGATATTTAATGTGATAATGATGATGATAATGATAATCAAAATCACAATTATAATCAATAATGATCATTAAAATAATAATGATAATAATAGAAGTAATAATGTTAATGATAATGATGATTATCATGATAGTAGTAGTAGTAATACTAACGATAATGATAGTGACAGTGATAATTGCAATGGTAATAATGATAATGTTATTATTGTATTTATCGTTATTATTATTATTGCTATTATTATTTTTATTATTTTATTAATTATATATATATATATATATATATATATATATATATATATATATATATATATATATATATATATATTATACATATATGTATGTATATCTGTCTTTCTCTCTTTCTGTATAATTTTATAACTCCCCCCCCCAAAAAAAATTAAGACAGACCCCCCTCAAAGGAAAACCCGAAAGGCCGGGAGGCAAAGAAAACGCGAATTCAGATCCGTCACAGTTTACATAATTTCTTCACACTGGGTAAACATTGCCCCGCCAGGAGATACGGCCATTGTAGTGAAATGTAAACAAAAAACACGGAGCCAATGTTTACAAGTGTTCTACCTTCGTCTCTCTGGAAATTTGCCACACGCTTTGCCCAGTTGTTGCAAAGTTCTGCAAATATTTGTTGTTGAAGCTGCTGTTTTTTTTATGGGTTATTGATATAACGTAGGTATGCGTATACGGTAAATACAGATACCTCTAAAACAGTATAGTGTTTGTGTAAGGGGGAGGGCATGTGTGTGTGTGTGTGTGTGTGTGTGTGTGTGTGTGTGTGTGTGTGTGTGGATGGGTGGATGTATGTGGATGAGTGTATACGTACGTGTATGTGTTGAATGTATATAGCAATGTTTTCTATAAACACCATTTCAAGGGCTTTCCAGGTAAATTCCGACAATGTGCAATTCCTTTGTGAGTCTCCCTAAATTTTCGATAATTCCATGGCAGCGGAGAGCCATGATTTAACGAAATGCAATTTGCTGCCACGCGAAATGCTGACAATGACACCCCCTTTTTATGCATTACTCTGCGGCCTCTCACGCCAGGTTTCGTAAATTTTCGTTTCGTTATTTACGGTTATTGTTTTATTTCTCTTCATTATTCCATTCTCTGCCTATTCATTATCGTATGTTTTTTTTTTTTTTTTTTTTTTTTTTTTTTTTTTGAACATATTTCAATTGTTTTTTTTTTTAGACTTCTGCACCACGACGTGTAAGTACACCATCCTGCTGCATATTTACACCTCGTTAAACCTGTATGCCTCCTTTGATATTCTCTCTACATACTCATATTCCATTTTTAAAATCTTGCACCCTTGGCTTCTTACATTTTCATCTATTATTTCGCTTTTTCTTACATTTTCTTTCGGTGTTTTTAAGACCTTTTCCAAGACCTTACTTCTACAACATTTTCCTTTCTCCTTTACACCGGCATACACCTTTTGGAGCTACACTAAACAGTTTATTTCCTTCTACACCTTTTATCTTCTTTCTACACCAGTTTCTTCCCTGTGACGCTAGTTCCTTCCTCTCTACACCTGCCCCTTCCCTTCTATACCAGTTCCCTCGTTTCTACACCAGTTTCACCCTTCTACACCCACTTTCATTCCATCTTTCCCACACCAAACGACTTCCTTCTGTAACTCTTCCTTCCTTACTCTAACACTTTTCTCCCTTCTACACCACTTCCTCATCCACCAGGCCTCCATCCCTTCTACACACACTCATATTCTTTTACACCGGATCCACACCAAACTATTCGCGCTACACATAAGTCTACACTTTCCACACCAGCCTACACCCACCACACCCAGCTACACCCTACCATCCACACCAGCCTACACCCTACACCCTCCGCACCAGCCTACACCCTCCTACACTCCAACACCCTACACCTTCCACACCAGCCTCACACCAGTACCATCCACACCATCCTACAGCACCAGCCTACACCCTACACCCACCACACCAGCCTACACCCTACCACCCTACACCCTTCCACACCAGCCTATTTCCACCCTCCGCCTTCTACACCCTCCACACCAGCCTACACCCACACCCTCCTACACCCTACAACCACCTACACCCTACACCCACCACACCAGCCTACACCCTACACCCTTACACCCTACACCCTACCAGCCTTCCACCACCGCTCCTCCAACCAGCCTCAGGCCTACACCTTCCAGGCCTACACCCTACACCCACCACACCAGCCTACACCCTCCAAACCACCCTACACCTTCCACACCAGCCTACACCCTCCACACCAGCCTACACCCTACCACACACCAGCCTACCCTACACCCCGCACCAGCCCACCCTAACCCACCACACCAGCCTACACCCTTCTACACCACTACTCACCCTCCGCCACCAGCCTACATCCTACCCTCTCTTACACCCTACACCCTTCCATCCTACACCCTACACACCAGCCTACACCCTACACCCTCCGCACCAGCCTACATCCTACACCCTCCACAAGCCTACATACACCCCTCCACACCAGCCTACACCCTCCACACCAACCTATTCCTCCACACCCTACATCCTACACCCTCCAAACCGGCCTATACCCTACACCCTCCACACCAGCCTACACCCTACACCTTCCACACCGGCCTACATCCTCCACACCAGCCTACACCCTACACTTTCCACACCGGCCTACATCCTGCCTAACACCCTACACCCTCCTACCAGCCTACACCCTACACCCTTACACCTACACCATTCCACACCGGCCTACATCCTCCACACCAACTTACACCCTACACCTTCCACACCGGCCTACATCCTCCTACACCCTACACCTTCCACACCGGCCTACACCCTACACCTTCCACACCGGCCTACATCCTCCACACCAGCCTACACCCTACACCTTCCACACCGGCACACCACCCTTACAGCCTCCACACCACCCTACACCCTCCACACCCCCACACCCTCCACCACCAGCCTCCACACCACCCTACACCCCACACCACCCTACACCCTACACCTTCCACACCAGCCTACACCTACACCTTCCACAACAAGCCTACACACACACACCCCCTACCACCCTCCACACCACCCTACAGCCTCCACACCACCCAACACCCTCCACACCACCCACACCCTACACCCTCCACACCAGCCTACACCCTACACCCTCCACAACTCCTACACCCTACACCCTCCACACCACCCTCCACACCACCCTCCACACCACCACCCCTCCACCCAACACCCCTACACCACCCTACACCCTACACCCTCCACACCAGCCTACACCCTACACCCTCCACACCACCCTACACCCTCCACACCACCCTACACCCTCCACTACCACCCTCCACACCACCCTACACCCTCCACACCACCCTACACCCCTCCTACACCCTCCACACCCTACACCCTCCACACCACCCTACACCCTCCACACCACCCTACACCCTCCACACCACCCTACACCCTCCACATCACCCTACACTCTCCACACCACCCTACACCCTCCAACCACCCTACACCCTCCACACCACCCTACACCCTCCACACCACCCCTACACCCTCCACACCACCTACACCCTCCACACCACCCTACACCCTCCACCCTACACCCTTACCCCACACCCTACACCCTCCACACCACCCTACACCCTCCACACCACCCCACACCACACCCTACACCACCCACACCCTCCACACCACCCACACCCTCCACACCACCCCACACCCTACACCCTCCACACCACCCGTACACCCTCCACACCACCCTACACCCTCACACCACCACCCTACACCCTCCACACCACCCTACACCCTCCACACCACCCTACACCCTCCACACCACCCTACACCCTCCCACACCACCCTACCACCCTCCACACCACCCTACACCCTCCACACCACCCTACACCCTCCACACCACCCTACACCCTCCACACCCACCCTCCACACCACCCTACACCCTCCACACACCCTACACCCTCCACACCACCCTACACCCTCCACACCACCCTACACCCTCCATACCACCCTACACCTCCACACCACCCTACACCCTCCACACCACCCTACACCCCTCCACACCACCCTACACCCTCCACACCACCCTACACCCTACACCCTCCACACCACCCCACACCCCTCCACACCACCCCACACCCTACACCCTCCACCACCCACCCAACACCCTCCACACACCCACACCCTCCACACCACCCCACACCATACACCCCCTACACCCTCCCACCCTACACCACCCACACCCTACACCCTCCACACCCCCTACACCCAACACCCTACACCCAACACCCTACACCCAACACCCTACACCCTCACACCACCACTACACCCTACACTCCACACCACCCCACCCTCCCACCCACCCACACCTCACACCACCCAACACCCTCCACACCACCCACACCCTCCACACCACCCTACACCCTACACCTCCACAACACCCTACACCCTACACCCTCCACACCACCCT
>NW_020869283.1:105417-112917 GCF_003789085.1 Penaeus vannamei | reverse complement strand
TGCATATATACATGTGTGTGTGTGTGTGTGTGTGTGTGTTTATATATATATATATATAATTATATATATATATATATATATATATAATATATATATATATATATATATATATATATATATATTCATTCTGTCCGTCTATTTATGCATAAATAGGTATGGATCTATCCATTTTTATGCCCATCCGTCGATTAGTACATGTATCTATCTGTCTATCCATCTACCTATGAATTTATGAATTTGTTTATATATATACCTGTCTTTTCGTCCATCATCTATCTATCTATTTATCTGTCTGTCTGTCTCTGTGTCAGTTTGGCTATCTATCTTTCTACCATCTTCTATCTGTCTTTTTGACTATGTCTCTGTCTATATATCTATGTCTATCATTTATCTATCTGTCTTTTTGTCCCTATATAGTTTTCTATTATCATATCTATCTATCTATCTTTCTGTCCGTTTATCTAGTTGTTTTTCGCTTTCTCCACCTATTTCTCTATCTTTACATCTATCTATCTATAATCTCCTTGTATGATTGATTGACATTCAACACTATATATTTTTTCTACATTTATCTTTTTTCATGCTTCTATATTTATCATTATCCTCTATTCACCTTCTTTTCAACAGATTGAAAAGTCGTTTTATAAATGTTTTTCGTTTTTTCTTTTCTTTCTCTGTCTATTTATCTATCATTCTATCTTTATCTATCCTTCAGCCTATCTATCTGCCTATTTTTGCTTTATTTGTTTATTTGCGTTACTCTTCTTCCTCTTTCTTCTTGTCTTTCTTCGTCCTTACCTGTTCATATAATTACCTCTGCCAAGGAGTTATGCTTTTTTTTACTAGCGTTTTTTTTTTTTTTTTTTTTTTGATCTATGATAACTAAAAAAATATATGAACATTTTTTTATGAAATATTTACCAGAGATGTGTCATATGTCATGTTTTGGTGGTGATCGAACTGGATTTTTTTTTTTTTTTTTTTTTTTTTTTTGGATTCATTAGCATTGCGAGGTAAGGAAACACGGACGTCACTTGTGTACTTGAGAAAGAGGTGATTTTGATGTAATTCTTCTAGTGTGAATATTCTTATTGCATCGGTGACCCTATTGCCTTGGCGGAGGTATGCGCGTGCTTTAACCTATTATCTATATTCAGAATATGCCTCTTTCCAAACTGGCGGGGTTCTCCACCACTGCACTTGGCCACTGCGGGGCCATCGCTTGGTGGGCTGAACCACTGTGATGATGGATATTGTGAGGATCATAACCATGGTGGTGGCATGCGGGCGGCTCTGGGAGCTGCGTGCTCTTCTCCACCACTGAGAACCACGTTCTCCACCATTCGTTCTAGGTTCTATTTCTGATTGCTCTCGTTTCCAACTGTCACACCGTGCAATCTACTGCTCTCCACCACCTCTCACCACTGCTTGCTGCGTTCTCCACCACTCTCCCACACCACCATATTGCGGCGGAGCGCTGCGCGTTCTCGACCATCTTTCTACTGACTGCTCTCCGCCACTGCTCTACACCAGCTCTTTCTCCACACTGCCGTTCTCCACCATCCCCACCGGCCACCACTCCCACTGCTCTCCCTCACTGGTCTCTCCACCAAACCCCACTGCTCTCCACCACCGTTCTCCACCACCACTGCTCTCCACCACTGTTCTCCACCACTGCTCTCCAACACCGTTTCTCCACCACTTGCTCTCCACCACCGTTCTCACACTGCTCTCCAACCACCGTTCTCCACCACTGCTCCACCACCAACCGCTCCACCACTGCTCTCCACCACCGTTCTCCACCACTGCTCTCCACCACCGTTCTCCACCACTGCTCTCCACCACCGTTCTCCACCACTGCTTCCACCACACCACTGCTCTCCAACACCGTTCTCCACCACTGCTCTCCAACACCGTATCCTCCTCCGTCAGCCTCCAACCTCCTTTCCTTCCCTTCCCCCAAACTCTTCTTTCCTTCCCTTCCCTTCCACTCCCCCCACTCCTTCCATCCTTCTTCCCTCCTCCCACCCCTTCCTCCCTTACACCTCCATCCCTCCGCCACATCCTCTATCCCAATCCACTTCTCCCTCCCCCCCTCTCTCACCCACTTCCCCCATCCCTCCCTTCTTCACCTTCTTTCCCCCAACCCACCCTCTCCCCCTGCCCTCTCCCACTCCCCCACCAACGCACCTTCTCCCGTCCCCCACCAACCCACCTCCCTCCCACCCTTCCCAACCACCATCCCGCCCACCCTTCCCCAAACCCACCATCCCCGCCCACCCTTCCCCAACCACCCTTCCCTTCCAACCCACCCTCTCCACCACCCTCCCAACCCACCCTCTTCATCCACCCTTCCCCAACCCACCCTTCCCCACCACCCCCATCCCCCCCACCCTTCCCCTAACCACCCCCCCACCCACCCTCTCCACCCACCCTTCCCTCACTCCCCCACCAACCCACCATCCCCGCCCACCCTCCCCCACCCCCGGCCAGAAAGAAAGCATTTGCAGCCATGAATATACAATATTTTATCTCCTTGTTCTCGAGAGGCGACTATCGAAGGGAAGAGGAGAGAAGAGAGAGTCACAAAGGAGAAAGGAGGGAATGGAGGAGGAGAAGGAGGAGGGGAAGAAAGTGGATTAGGAGGTGGAGGAGGAAGAGAGGGGAATGGATGAGAAAGAAGAGGAAGAGGAGGAGAGGGAAGCGGGAGCAAAGAGTAGGAAGAAGACGAGGAAGAGAAGGAGGAAGACGAGGAAGAGAAGAAGGAAGATGAGAAAATAATAGGAGGAGGAAAGAGGAAATATGGGAGTGGAAGAGGAGGGAAGGTAATGTGAAGAGAGAGAAATCAGGAAAAAAGGAAGAGGAAGAGGAGCAGGAGGAAAAGTAGGTTTAGAGTAAATCAAAGAACAAAAAGAGGAAAAGAGGAAATGAAAACTATAGGGCGTAGAAGTAAAACAAAAATGCTGAAGTATAGAAGCAGTAAAGAAAGAAAGATGGTAGATGAGAAGGAAAAAAATAAGAAGAAAAAGACAAGAGAGATGGAAGATGAAAAATGAGAAGAGGAGGAGAGAAGGTGAAGTTACAAGAAAGCAGTCCAAGAGAGACATGCACAATTCCCGTTTTACACAAGAAAGAAAATTGTGATGAAAATAGGAACCAAAAGAAGAATAAATATTAAACGTTTCATGAGACCAAAGACGAAAAAAATATGCAAGTGACCGGCAAGAGTCAAAGAAAATTAGATGCATGACAAGGCAGAGAAAAGGAAGAAAGGAAAGGATGAAGAAACAAGAGAGAGAGAGACAGACAGACAGAGAGAAAGAGAGTGAGGGAGAGAGAGAGAGAAAGAGAAAGAAAGGGAGAGGGAGAGAGATAGAGATTAGTAGACACATGTATACCGATAAACAGAAAGATAGAATGAGAAGAAAAGAAAAAAGAACGAGAGAAAGGAAAAACGAACCAAGAGGCCAATTTATAGCAGAGAGCAAGTGGTGAATCACCCAAGGAGGTGACAGCCAGGTTCTTAACAAGCCAACAACACCCTTAAGAGCCCGGATTAGCCCCCCCCCCCCCACTCCCCCTTTCACACCCAGAGCAGCTGTTCTGAAGAAACACTTTTCACTGCGCTGCAACTCTTTAATCTTTTGGCGGAAGATTTACACACGTGAGGACCAAAATCTATGGGAGTACTTATATATTAGAAAAAAAATGAGTTTTTTTTTTGTTGTTGTTGTTTTTTGTATTTACGAAAAACAATGCGAGCTTGGGAGTTGAGGTCGAGGGTTGAGTAAGAAGGGTTTTCTCAAGTGGTTAAGTTTGATTGTTGTGATTTGTATGTGTATGTGAGTGTGTGTGTGTGTGTGTGTGTGTGTGTGTGTGTGTGTGTGTGTGTGTGTGTGTTTACTCCTGTCTGTGTCTGTCTTTGTGCTGTGTGTACTAAAGAGAAAATGATAAAACAGAACTAACATAAACAAAAAGCTCTTGTCAGGAAAAGAACAAAGGGATACAAATTATAAATAAAAAGTCTAAACAGTTACGAAAGCCAATAAAAGGAAAATGGGAAAAATATCCACCACTGAACAAGGGTAAGAACAGAAAATGTGTGAAAGGGGAGACACGTAAAAGTAAGTAAATGAATAAAATAATTTAAGAAAAAGAATCTGCACGTATGGGAAATAGCAGATTAGAAAGGGGGAAGGACAGACAGAGGGAGATACGGAGAGAGATAGAATTTTAGAGATTGGAAGTGCGAAGAGTATGAAAAAGATGATAAAGATATATGCAAGACGAAACAAAGACAAAGATAGAGAAGAAATATGGATTTTAAAAAGGTACATAAAGAGGCGAACCTTGATGTGATGAGGCTTGAAGTTGCCAACTAAGTGTCATCAAAATGGAGTAGGTTTGCCTATGTAAAAATATTTTTTATATATCTGTCTCTCTCTCTCTCTCTTCTAACTTTTCTTTCTCTCTCTCTCTCTCTCTCTCTCTCTCTCTCTCTCTCTCTCTCTCTCTCTCTCTCTCTCTCTCTTCTCTCTCTCTCTCTCCTTTATATATATATATATATATATATATATATATATATATATATATATATATATATATATATATATACTATAATATATATAATATTATATATATATATATATATATATTATATATATATATGTATATATATATATATATATATATATATATATATATATATATATATATATATATATATATATATATATATTATATATATATATATATATATATATATATATAATATATATATATATATATAATGTATATGTATATATATATTTATATATATATATGTATTATATATATATATATATATATATATATATATATATATATATATATATATATATATATATATATATATATATATATATTATATATAATATTATATACACACACACCAAATGTACATAATATATATGTGTATATATTTTTAAATATATATCTACATATCTTTCACTTTGTCTCTCTTTTTTCTCTTTTGACTTTCTCAATATACATATATATATATATATATATATACGTAATATATATATATATATATAATATATATATAATATATATATATCTATATATATTATATTATATATATTTATATATATATATATATTATATATATATATATATATATATATATATATATATATATATGTGTGTGTGTGTGTGTGTGTGTGTGTGTGTGTGTGTGTGTGTGTGTGTGTGTGTGTGTGTGTGTGTGTGTTTGTGTGTGTGCACATACAATATGTATGTGCACATGTGTATGTTTATACAAACATGCATGTATATATGTTTAGTCCCCTGATGATTCTGAAGCCATCCTCATGTTCCGCTCTACTCTGGGCGTGGGCGGAATCCCTACCCCAGCCTCCCTCCGACAGCCTCGCCGTCGCCCCCGCGGGTTACTCCGACAGGGCGGTCCTGAGGCGGAGAGGCGGCCGCACTTTCCCCCGAGGCAAAGCGCCTCTTTACAGCCTTACCGTCGGCTGCATTTTATAGTCAGACCGAGAATAGATGATGTATGTATACACCCATGTGCGTGTGCGTTTCTGTGTCCGTCCTTGTGGTTGTGTGTGAAGATAGGTAGATAGATAGGTAGATAGATAAATATATGTGTAGATATATACATATATATATCTGTGTGTAGGTGTGTATGTATGTGTATATATGGAAATGTTTGTGTGTATGTATTTATATATACATTTACATAATGATATATTTTCATACTTACACATATGTATGTATGAACTTATGACTATGAGTGTATGTTTTAAACCAATGCGTTCCTAGGTATGGGTGTGAACGGGAGAGTAGCAATTCAAGAAGCATTGTTCACGAGCCTTAACACGTCTCCTTGTTAAAAGCTGCATTGAACTAACATGTTGAAAGCATGTCTGGTCGTATGCTACACATCCTGCATATTGCTTTGTGTTGCCCCGGTGGAATCCCTCACTGACGATCATTTCTTCCGGGAAATGAGTCTTCACATAGACACGCTTAGACCCCCCCACACACACACAGGCAATGCATATGTATACCTTGAGTGAGAGAGAGATGTAGAAACCGAAACAGACGGAAAAAAAAGAAGAAAAATAACATAAAATGGTATCTGCTTAGGTAGGAAACCTTCTAAAAAAAAAAATACCCAAAACAATGCCAACGTAGATATCCGAACGAAAATAATCACCAATTCGAAGGCAAGACCGAATCCGAAGCCAGGGCCGGAACGAGCGTCGGGACGAGGTCGTTGGGTCTGCGCTATTGCCAACATGTCAGCATAAGTTGCTAGGGGGGGGGGGGTGGCAGGTGGAGTGGGCGGGGGCGCTACCCAATTTTATTTTATATTTTGTCCATCTTTTTGAAGGAAGTTATGGCGACTAAGTAGATGGGTTATCGAGTTTATTATATTAGAAATAAATAGTTGGGGAGTTTTTTAAGAAAAATGTTTCGGTATAATGGTCGGAAAATCGTTCCAGTACAGGTTTGTTCAGGTACGATTTGCTGATAATGTAAGTGGGATGGAGTAGGTATATTTCTTTTTAATCACTGCGAAGAAAATAATACTTTCTTCTTAAATCTCCAAAGAGTTTTAATGGTTTGGCAAACCGATCTCAGACGCGCTCTCTCTCTCTTTCTTCGTTTTTCTTTCCGTTCTTTCTTATTTTCTCTTTACCTTGGACTTTCTCTTCTTTCCTTCATCTCTCCTTTTTTATCTTCCTCTTCTTTTTTGGACATTTTTCTTCTCCCTTTGCTTTAAAATGGTCTTTTTCTTCATACTCTTTCGACTGTAGCGATAAATTAACTTTTGGCGGAGGAAAGAAAAAGCAACGATATATATTTCTTTTTTCTTTTTGCTTTTTGCTTTACCAGTGATCACGTTTAATGGAGAATCGCCATAGAGCAAGTCTTTTTTAATTAGTGCAAATGAGATCACAAAACAAAAAATGTAAACAAAAATATTTAAAATATTTTCCGTTACGGGCGACGGTTGAGTGGCTGTTTGAAACACGTGGGAATAAATGTAATTGAATCGCCACTCCCGCCAAAATAGTTTAAAAGTTGTAATTCATTTTTATGCTGTTGTGTACGAAGGAAGGCTTGGCTGAGCTAATTCAATATACATGTCTGAATATTCACAAACGCGAATGTGTGTGTGTGTGTGTGTGTGTGTGTGTGTGTGTGTGTGTGTGTGTGTGTGTGTGTGTGTGTGTGTGTGTGTGTGTGTGTGTGTGTGTGTGTGTGCGTGTGTGAAAGGGAATACTATATTGCATTGATGAATATGCATATGTATAGCTCTGTGAGTCTGCATATATATATACAGTTATTATTACATCTACGTGTCTGTATATCTATCTTTATCTTCATTCATATGTCTGCCTTTATATCTCCATTCATGTGTCTATCTTATTGTCAGCGCACATCTGTGTAGGTAAGCGAGTACACCTGAACAATATATACAAATTTTCACAACTG
>NW_020869283.1:95000-97817 GCF_003789085.1 Penaeus vannamei | reverse complement strand
CATGATAATGATAATGAGAATAATATTTTCAAGAAGAATATTTACTTTGATAAAAATTACAATGATAATGATGATAATAATATGGAAAATAATAATAATTACAATTATGATAATGATAGGGTAATACTATTATTAGTCTTTTTCTTTTGTTAAAATTACTACTACATTACTATTATTATAATTCTTATCAATACAATGACGATAATAATAATGACTACAACAATAACAACAATGACAGAGATGATGCTAATACTGCTATCACTACTACTACTTATAATAATGATTATAATAATAATAAAAATTGTATTAAAATCAAAAGCAGCAACAAGAACGACAACAATAGTAACAAAAATTATAATGGAAATAATAATAGCAACAGAAACGACAACAATAATGATGATAATAATAATAAAAATAGTAACAATAATGATAATAATGATGATAATGATAGTGATAGGGATAATAACAATAACAATAATAATAGTAATAATATTAATGATTATGATAATAACAATAATAATGATAATAACAAAAATAATGATAATAATGATGATAATAAAGATAATAATGCTAGGTTTATTGCTAATGATAACAATAATAGTATTGATGATGAAAGTAATGATGATAATGATAATGGTCAGAATGACAGTAATGATAATAATGTTAATCATCATTATCATAATTTCATTATCATTATCACTATGTTTTATCTTTATTTTTACCATTATCTTGTTATATCTATTATAATTATGATCATTATAATTATCATTATTATCATTGTTATCATTATCATCATTGTCATTACCATCATTGTCATTATCGTTATTTTCTCTATCATTGTTAATATAATCCTCCTCCTCATCATTGTTTTTGCCATTATTGTCCTTACTGTCTTCGTTTTTGTTATTATCATTATTATTATCGTTATCAATATTATCAGTAGTAGTAGTAGTTGCTGTAGTAGTAGAAGTAATAACTTTATTATCATTATCATTATTATTACTATTATTATCATCCTCTTCAACTTCATTGTTATTATTATTGTCGCCATTATTGTTTATTTCTTACTTTTAAAATTATTATCATTTTCGTTATGATCAATATCACTGACGTCTTTTTTTATTAATGTTATCATTATGATCAAAATTCTTATTTTTTTGTTAATAGTAGTTATATTTCTATTGCATAACATTAACATTTATCTAAAAAATATATTGTAGTCAAAATATGGTTATTCTCAAGATCATCATTTAGTCTTAGTAGCATCCATTTTCCGCAGTATTAAATGCATATTTCAATGTATAATGGATATGATAATGATATGATAATAGATTATCAAGATGTCAGAATTAACTCGGAAATTGTATATAATAAACTAATTGTTTAATAATCTGTCGTCTAAATAATGATATCCAAATGTCGATAAAAATGAGTCCATAATGCAAGTGTAATAACTAATATGATATGTTTCACTATATATGTATGATAATATATTCCCTTTATTGTGAATAACCATGCTTATGTTACCATAGTGATAATTGCTTCATGGTGATATATATGATGAATGCAGTAATTCCCTCATATATATTACATATCTTAACTACTTGCAAATAAAAAGTTTATGAGAATTCATGAGTTTAGCTCTTACTATCACCAAGCTATGACGGATTATACAGTAGTAGGCACCTCAGTGCTTCAGTGATTTCTATGCTGAAAAGGCAAATGCAAAGAGCTTCCTGTGGCCAGAAGTTAGTTCAAGGTGATTGCTCATTATCCTCAGTCATCGGTAACCAAACACATGCAAACACACACATACACGCACACACACACACACATACATACACACAGACACACACACACACATACACACAAATGCATAGGTCAGACATGTTGCTACGATCGCCATCCGCTGATTTATTTTCCTCCATGTGGCAGACATCGTCAGCGGCGCCAATGAGGTGAGGTTTAATTACATAACGCTATTGATGGATCGCTTGAGGAGAGGGACCTATCAAGTGTTCTGGCCGACCGACGTATTAATCCCTCCGCTAATGGCCGAAGTTTGTCCTCGGTGATGTGGGGAAGAGGAAAGAATAATACACGATTGAGGGAAAGACATTGGGCGAGGAGTAAGGCCTGGGTTCGAGTGCGTGCACGTGTGCCTTGGCAGTTCAAGCGAGGTGTGTGTAATGTAAAGTACTGGCTTCGTTCAGGTTCTGTCGACGCGAAGGGACTGTCTCTCCACATGGCGAGCTACACCTGCGCCTACGCGACCTCCGGCTACGCGTGATGATGTAGTTAAAATCCTTTTAACAAATCACAGCCGGATGACGGGGTGAACGCAGGACCCCGTCATCTGTTCCTGAATCTTTCCGACGTCCTTCAAATAAATTCCGCTCCGTTCTGATAACGATGACAGCTTCATCGGAGTTTTTCCCGGGCGCAACATCCGCTGTTATTCATCTGAACTCATTTGTATTCGTCATTTGAAAATAATAAGAATCGCCAAAAGAACACGATTATGCGCGCAAACTGGCGTAATAAATTCCCCGCGAAGACCGTCCACTTCCGCCGGGAGGCCGCGAGGTGTAGGGGAGGGAAGGGGGGGGGGGAGGTACGGATAATTGGCGGAGGGAGCCAGCACGCCCACCGCTGCGAACCACTGGTCATTAAGGGCGTGGGCGTTAAAATGCGGGCGTCGTGGTGGCGGGCGTGTGCGCGTATCAGGTCTTGATTATCTCATCTCCAGCCATGCGGAGTGTGATGTGATGATGCTGGCTTGGGTGAGCTTAGTTTAGTTAACCTTGGGATGAACAG
>NW_020869283.1:57500-60000 GCF_003789085.1 Penaeus vannamei | reverse complement strand
CTACACACACAAACACACTCACATACCTCGCAACCACACACGGTCAATCCCTCTCTCTCTCTCTATATATATATTTGTCCTCCCTCGCTCTATTTCTTTCTCCTTTTCCTCTTTGCTAACATCTTCTCTCCCCCCCCCTTACTCTGTCTCATCCTTATCCCTTTCTCTCTCTCTCTCTCTCTCTCTCTCTCATCCTTATCCCTTTCTCTCTCTCTCTCTCTATCTCTCTCTCTCTCTCTCTCATCCTTATCCCTTTCTCTCTCATCCTTATCTCTTTTTTCTTTCTTTTATCCTTACCCCTTTTTCTCTCTCTGTCTCATTCTTATCCCATTCTACTTCTCTCTCATCCTTATCCCTTTCTCTCTCTCTATCATCCGTATCCCTTTTGTTCTCTCTCACTCTTATTTCTTGTTTTCTTTCTCTCACCCTTATCTCTTTTTTTTCTCTCTCACCCTTATCCCTTTTTTCTGTCTCTCCTCCTCATCCCAAACACTGGTATACAAATTCATGCTCACCCTCAGCATCCCTTGAATACACATTGATAAGGAATGACCATTTCGTTGTCGTTGTATATTTGCGCGTGTGCACCTTGGATCCCCCTGGGCGTCTCCCTCCGTGTATGGCGAGAGTGCCATTTGTCATCATCCAACTAAATGACTAATGGCATAATGACTAAGCCATAAAACACTTGCGTCGTCTTAAACGTCACAAAGCATTCCTTGCTGGATGCACGGGTGAAGTTCAATCCACGTCTCTTTCTTCTTCTCTTCAAGAGAGAATAAAAAAAAGAAAGAAAAAAATAAAACTTTTTTTTTATTCCTTTTTTCCCCCCCTTCTTCAGCGTACGGCAGCAGAAGGATAATAATTTGTGGCGTGACGTCCATTGGCACAAAATTGCTGATGTCCTGATCCCTGCTTGATTTATAGAGGGTGTGGACGGCGGCGGCGGTTCGGCTCCTCGGCTTACCTGCCCCGCGTCCCGTGTCGCCTGGCCGGCCCGCGCCTCTCTGCTCGCCGCTTGGTGGGTCGTAATAAGGGCCCTTTAGCGTTCTTCTTGCTTCCATTTGATAATTTCATTTGTTATTTCCGTTTTTAAAAATTTCTATTTGCATTTTCTTTCTTTTATGTAGTATCTCTTCTTAGGTAATCCCAGTTTACTAAGAAATAAGCTCGGAGAGACAAAATTATCATGGATATGTTCAGAAAACCGTTCTTGATAATATCCTCAGGATTCTTCAACTCTTACACAGATTCACACTTCTAAGATGATACAAGGTCTTGTTCGCGAAATGCTGTTGGTGTTTCTTCTGGTCTTCCTCATCTAACCTGAAATCCCTCCTTTATCAGGTATCAGAAATTGTTTTTACTACATCAGATTGTAGCTTCAGGCCTTACTCAAAACGGCTGGAGACTGCCATGCGAGCGAAGCTGTAGACGCAAATAAAACATGGTTATTCCTCATAAAACTATTTAAATCTTCTTTTCACTTCTTAAAATCATGCGGTTTTCTAATCTGGGTTATCCTGCAGCATCCAGGATAATCCTCTGTCCTGCTCAAGGCGGACTTTTCACGGTGCACACCCTGCAATTTTTGTTTCTTCTTTCTTGCTTGACCTCTCGCGAAAAAATGAAATATCTTGAGGAAAATATAAGGCTTGTGATGAGGACAATCTTCAGCGCTCTCTTAGGAAAGTTTCGTTTGCCTCATGATACGAAGAGCAATATGATGATGATGATAATGATGATGATGATGATAATAGTAATAACAATAACGATGGTAATGATAGTAATGATAATGATAGCAACAATAATAACTAATATTAATGATAATCATAACGATGATAATGATACAGATAACTATTAGTTATGAAGGAAATAATAATTCCGATACCAAAGATAATGATAATGATCATAATCCTGATAATAATAATGACACCACCACCGCAAAAGCAGTTATAATATTATCATAATGATGATAACAATAATGATATTGATAATGATAATAATGATGATGATGATGATAATAATGATGATAATAATGATAATAATAATGATAATAATAATAATAATGATAATAATAATAACAATGATAATAACAATTATAATAATGATAATAATGATAATAATGATAATTCTTATTATCATAATCATTATTATAACAATAATGATAAGGATAATAATAATAATAACAATAATAATAATAATAATGATAATAATAATTATGATGATAATGATAATAATAACAATGATAATAATAGAAATGATGATGATGATGATAATTATTATAATGAAAACAATTGTGCTAATAATAATAATCACATTCATATGATGACGATGAGAACGGCAATGATGATGATACCATCAGCAATAATAAAAATTATGATTATGTTTTTTTTTATTACAATGACAGTAATGAAGCTAACCATAATGATAACAATACAATAATATTAATGATAATGATAATAATGACAAAAAATGATGATGATGACGATAATAAGGA
>NW_020869283.1:45000-50000 GCF_003789085.1 Penaeus vannamei | reverse complement strand
ACACGAACTTCCAAGAGCCTCCTGCCAGTTCTTTTACTTCTACGGCTGTTTCGCCTCCTCTGCCTCTCTCGTACCTGGTGCTGCTATGGCCTGCTTCACTTTTTTCAAATTTTGGAGCAACTGAGGTTACTGTAGCTAAGATTACTACTACTGTTGGTGCTATTATTACTACCACAGGTACTGATATTAGTGATACAACAATAGCCATTCTTTGCCAATTAAAACAAAAATCATTATCTCTCTCAACTGCTACTGTTATTACTTCCGATGCTTTTACTTTTCTCCCTAGATGATATCATAATTGTTAATGATGGAATAATTACAGCAACAACCACCACCAACAAAGCAGAATGATAATGACAACGATAACAATAATGACAACAATAACAATGACTGTACCTTGGCCAAAATAACTGTAGTATTAACGATAGGGATTTAATTATAATTATGAAAATGTGGATGATATGGATGACATCAGTTCCTGTAACTATAACAATCGGAAAAGGATAATGAGGATACTACTATTACTAATAATGATAATGATAACAATGGAAAAGGTTTCATAATGATAACGAAAATTGTGAAGATAGCGATAATGATGATGAAATTGTGATGTGTCAGTTATGGTTTTAGGAACGGTAATGATAGTAATGATAACAATGAGAATGATAACGATAATAGTGTTAATAATGATAACAATGATAATGATTATGACAATGATAATAATAGCAAAAGCTATAATGCTGCTGCTGCGGATGATGATAATAATGTCAGTGATAATGATAATAACAACAACAATAATAATAACAATGATAATAATAATGATAATGATAATTACAGTAATGAAAAATAATGATAATGATAATTACAGTAATGAAAAATAATGATAATGATAATTACAGTAATGAAAAATAATAATAGTGATCATAAACACAATACCAATAATGGTGAAAACAATGCTAATAATGATGATAATGATATTGATGATGATGATAATTGCAATAACAATGATAATGGTATTACGATTACCACTACTAATGATAATTGTAAATAATGATAATAATGATGATAGTAATAAGAATAATGATAATAATAAGGATGATAATAGTAATAATAATAATAGTAATAATAATAATCATAATTATAACTATAATGAGGATAATAGTAATGATAATAATAATAATAATAACAATAACTACAATAAGGATAATAATAGTAATAATAATAACAATAATGATAATAGTAATAGCATAATAATAATAGTAATGATAATAATAATCATTTTAATAGCAGCAATTACAGTAATAATGATGATAATAATAATATTAATGACAAGAAGGTTAGAATCAATAATAATGACAATGCTGCTGCTCCTGATAATGATGATGATAATAATGATGAGAGTAATAATGATAACGATAATAATAATAATAATAACAATGATAATAATAACAATAATAATGATAACAATAATGATGATAATAGTAATAATAATAATAATAATGATAATAATAATAATAATATAATACTAATACAACAATAATAATAATAATACTAATAATAACAATAATAATAATAATAATAATAATAATAATAATAATAATAATAATAATAATAATAATAATAATAATAATAATAATAATAATAATGATAATAATAATAATAATAATAATAATAGTAATAATGATAATAATGACAATGATAATGATAGTAATAGTATAATAATAATACAATAATTATAATACAATAATAATAATAGCAATAATAACAATAATGATAGTAATAAATAATAAAAATAATAAAACAAAACAACAATAATAATAATAATAATAATAATAATAATAATAATAATAATAATAAATAATAATATAATATAATAATAATAATAATAATATAATAATAATAATAATAATATAATAATAAATAATAATATAATAATATAATTAATAAATAATAATAATAATAATGATAATGGTAATGATGATAACGATGATGAGAGTAATAATGATAATGATGAGATTGATAATAGATATGATAATAATGATAATAGTGATAGTAATAATGATGATAATAATGAAACAACAACATTAACAACGAAAATAACAATCACAATGATAATAATGATAATAATGATACCGACAACAATAATAATAACTTTGAAAATTCTAATGATAATGATAATGATAACAATAATAATAATGGTGATAATGATAAAAAATAATCATAGCAATGATGATAATGATAAAAATTATGATAATAACAATAGTGATAATGATAATAATGATAATGATATCAACAACGATAGAAATAAGAACAATAAAAACAACGATTATAATAACATCTTCAACAACAACAACAAAAATAATAGTAAAGATAATGATAATCATTAGGATAATGATAAAAATGATGATGATAATGATGCTAATGATAACAGTAATAATGACATTGATAATAATACTGATTATAATAATAATAATTATAATAATGATAATGATAATAGTAACATTGATGTTAATATCAATAACAATAATGATTATAGTGATAACAATAATAATAATGATAATAATAATAATATGATAATAATATAATAATATAATAATAATAATAATAATAATAATAATAATAATAATAATAATAATGATAATAATAATAATAATACTGATTATAATAATGATAGCTATAATAAGAACAATAACAAAAACAAAGATTAAAATAATGATAGTAATGATAATGATGATAATAATAGTAAGAATGATAACAACAACAATGATGATAATGATTATAAGATAATAATGATATTAACGATAATGATTATAGGAATAAGGATAATAACAATAATAATGATAAGAAAAATGATAATGATAAGAATAAGAATAATGATTATAGAAATGATAATAGTAGTACTACTTGTAGTAGTAATATCGAAAACGATTATAAGAATGATAATAATGATAATGATAGTGACGATGCTGAATATGACATTAAAGATAATATTAAAGATAACATATAATAATAATGATAACATATGTAATAATAATGATAGTAATGATAATGATATAAATGATAAAACTAATAATTATAAAAAAAACATAATGATAATAAAAGTAATCATAATCATAATGATAATAGGAATAATAATAGTGATCATAATAGCAGTGATAATAACCATAATGATAATGATGATAATTATAGTAATAATGATAATGAAAATAACGACGATAAGGTTACTTTTAACAACAACACCAATGATCGTGGATATTTCTGCAGGATGTCATTGGTGTCTTTTTCGATCGGTGGATTCGTGAGTTGACGCTGAAGAGAATATCGATGGTGGACACCGCTCCCTCTCCCCCTTTGCTCTCCTGCCTCCTTATCCTCTCCTGCCTCTCTTCTCCCCAATCTCCCCCCCTTAATCACTTCACCTTTCTCTTCCTACTCTGTGTTTCCCCATTCGCTTAATGTTTTTTTTTCTGGTTTTGTTTTTCTTTCTTTCTCCCTTTCTATTCTTATCTTCACTATTTCTCGCTCTCTATTCTTAGCATAATCTCTTTCTCCCTCCCTCTTCTTATCCTTCTCTTCTTCCCTTTCCTTCTTACCTGACTTTTCTTATTCACTCCTCTTCTTCCCTTCCCTCCTTGTCCCTCCCTCTTCTTGCCCTCCTCTCCTTTTCCCTCTCTCTTCCCTTTCCCTCCTTGCCCCTCCCTCTCCCCCTTACCTCTTAGTCGATTTTCTCTCCCTCTTCTCCCCTTTCCCTCCTTGTCCCTTCTTCTCCCCCCTCCCTCTTCTCCCCCTTTCCTCCTTGTCCCTCCTTCCCCACCTTCCCTCCTTCTCCCGCTCTCCTAATTATCCTTCCTTCTTCCCTTCCCCTCCTTATTTGTCCCTCTTCTTCCCCTTCCCTTCCTTCTCTCTCCCTCTTCTTTTCCTTCTCACCTTGTTTCTCTCTCTCCTTCCCTTTCCCTCCTTGTCCCTATCTCTTCTTCGCCTCCCTTCCTTGTCTCTCCCTCTTCTTCTTGCCTCCCCTCTCCTTCCTCTTCCCTCCTTGCCTCTCCCTCTCTCTTCCCTTACCCTCTCCTTCCTACCCTCCTTGCCTCCCCTCTCCTTGTCCTCCCTCCTTGCCTCCTCTCCTTCCCCTCCCTTCCTTCTCCCCTTTCTTAATTATCTCTCCTTCTTCCCCCCCCCCTTTATCTATCCCTCTTCCCCTTCCCTCCTTGCCTCTTCCTTTTCTTCCCTCCCTCCTTGCCCCCCTCCTTTCCTTCTCCCCTTTCTAATTATCCTCCTCTTCCCTTCCCCTTTATCCCCCCTCTCCCTTCCCCTTTATCTGTCCTCTCCTTCCCCTTCCTCCTTTATCTGTCCCTCTCCTTCCCCTTCCCTCCTTGCCTACCCTCTCCTTCCCCTCCCTTTCTTCTCCCCCTTTCCTAATTATCCCTCCTTCTTCCCCTTCCCCCTTTATCAGTCCCTCTCCTTCTCCTCCCCAGTCCGTAGACGATCGTATCACCTTCGGGGATAATCGGAGCTTCGTCCTTTGATGCGCCTTCTACGCCATATTTAATTGTCAGTCGCTGACAGCTCGGCTTCCATCGCTGCGGCCGGACGTGTTCGCGACGCCGTTCTTTGATGGCGCAGAGAGGCTCGCCGGAGCATCATATCGCCGCGGAAAAACGGTTTTAACGGGATATCAATGGCCAGCGCGTTCGTTATCCAGTGGGAAAGAAGCCTGCTAGTAACTGGGAACATATGGATGTGTGCGTGTGTGTGTGTGTGTGTATGTATGTATGTATGTATATGTATGTTGTTTGTATGTGTATGTATGTATGCAATGTATGTGTATGAATGCATGTATGTGTGTAATGTTTGTATGTGTGTATGTATGTATGTATGTATGTATGTATGAATGTATGTATGTATCTATGTATGCATGTATGTATGTAATGTTTGTATTTCTGTATGTATTTCTATATTTCTGTATTTCTGTATGTATGTATGTATGTATGTATGTGATG
>NW_020869283.1:30000-35000 GCF_003789085.1 Penaeus vannamei | reverse complement strand
ACACACACCACACGCACACGCACACGCACACGCACACGGACACACACACACACACACACACACTCACACTCACACTCACATCAAACACACACACACACACACACACACACACACACACACACACACACACACACACAACAAACACACACACACACAACACACACACATACAACCACACACACACACACACACACACAACACACACACACACACACTATCTATCTATCTATCTATCTATCTATCTATCTATCTATCTATCTATCTATCTATCTATCTATCTATCTATATATATATAATATATATATATATATATATATATATATATATATATATATATATATATATATATATAGACACACGCACACAAACACACACACACACACACACCACACACACACACACACACTCACTCACAATATATATGTATATATATATATACATATATATATATATATATATATATATATATATATATATATATATATATATATATATATATATATATATATATATGTACAAAAATTCATGTATGTCTTTATATGCATATATATGCGATTCTTTTCTTTATATATGTATATAGATGAAGAAATACATGTGAATAGAGTACACAGTCATTTTCCAGCTTGTCTAGTACAAAGATTACCGGCACAGGTAGGCCTATCACAAATATATAACGTATCTAAATAAATTAACGGATGAATATTAATAAAGAGAATGAGAAAGACGAAACGGCCATAATTAGGATAAAGCTAATATACATAAACATGATAATAGTGACACCAAATCTCAAAAAAAAGATAAAATAAATAAATAAAAAACAAATACTGATGATGATGATAACATTCTAGTAATAATAATCAGTCCACAATTGTTACGGAAGTTGACAACGCGTATATCTTTTGTTTCTTTTAGTGACAAGATCACACCGACAAGAGAGTCTTAGGTAATTGTGATATACCAGGTGCCCCGTTTAATACTGATCTACCTGTATGTTTTCGTACAGACTGGCTTGGATATTTTCCTCTAGACTGGTAAATTTATCTTTATATTTTCATATAGAAAGCAAATTCATTTTCGTATAGACGCAAATCTATCTTTATATTTTAGTATAGGCTAGCAAATTCACTACCATCATTATCATCATTCTTATCATTATCATTATTATTATTATTATTATCATTATTACTATTATTAATAATAATAATATTATTATTATTATCATCATTATTATTATCATTATTATTATTATTAGTTTTATTATCATTATTATCATCATCATCATTATTATAATTATTATTGTTATTATTATTACAATTATCATTATAATCATCATTATCATTATCATTATTATTATTACCATCATTATTATTATCATTATTATCATTGTCATTACTACTTTTATTATCATCAGCATTACTATTATTATTATTATTATTATTATTATTATTATTATCATTATCATTACCATCATTATTATTATTATCACTACCATTGTTATCATTGTTCTTCTTTTTCTTATTATTGTTATCATTAATATCATTACTAATATCATTATTATTAATATTGTTATCATTATCATCATTGTTATTATTGCTATCACTATTTTATTATCATTATTATTATTGTTATCACTATTTTATTATCATTATTATAATAATTATTGTCAGCCATTATTATTGTTATGATTATCATAATAATGATAATAATGAAAATAATAATAATGATAATGCTTATTATGATAATCATAGTAATGATAATAGCAACAGTTATAATAATAATAACAATAATAACCATAATAACAATAATGATGAATATAATAGTAATTATTATTATCATTATCATTGTTACTGCTATTATTATCATTATCACTATTTTTCTTCTCCTCCTTCTAGCATCCTTAAAACCTTCCTTCTCTCGAAAAGCCCATGTTTGGCGAAGATGCAGTAGGAAGATTACAGTTTATTCTTTTTCCACCCGAAAGGGATGCAAGCCACCTGCATAAAGACTATTGTTTTCCTTTTTTCCTTACAAAAGTTTTGCCTTAATCTCCTTTCTTCCGATTCGTAAAGGAGATAATTAAGGAATTTTGCGAAACTCTGAAAGCCAGGAATAAGTGATAACAACAACAGTAACAGCAGTATGAACAGCATCAACTACCACAGTAGCTAACGTTATCATTATTATCAACTTTATCATCACTATTATTGTCATTATTATCATTGCTGTTATTGTCATTATTATCATTATTGTTATTATTATTGTTATTGTTATTATTATTAATATCATTATTATCATTATTATCATTATTATCATCATTATTATCATTATTATTATTATTATTATTTATTATTATTATTATTATTTATTTATTATATATATTATTATTAATTACCATATTATTATTATCATCATTATCATTATTATCACAGTATGCACCATTACGACCGTCACCAAATACATTCTTATCACCATTCGTCCTTTTTATTATCAACTTTATTATCACTATTATTGTTATTATTATCATTGTTATCATTGCTGTTATTGTCATTATTATTATTATCATTTTATTTTTATTATATATATTATTACTATTATTATTATTATTATTATTATTATTATTATCTATTATATTATTTTATTTATTATATTATATTATTATTATTTTTTTAATTAATATTATTATATTATATTTTATTATATATTATATTATATATCATATTTCATTTTATCATATTATTATATATATTGTTATATCATTATTTCATCATATTATTATATTATCATTATATCTATTATATTATCTTCTCCCTCCACTATACTAACCAACTTCAAGCAGTCATCAGCACCGCCACTCCACACACCTTCGTTTGCATCCACCACCCCGCTGCCTCCCCCTCCACGCCTCCACCTCCTCCTCCTATTCCACCTCAATTCCTCCTCCTCTCGCTACACTTCCCTCACCCCCCCCCCCCTACTCACCTCCACCGACCCCGACTTTCTCTCCCTCTCTTTCCCTTCCTTCCTTTCCCTCTCCTCTCCCTCCCCCTCTCCCCTCCTTCCCTCATCCCTTCCACTCCTCCTCCTCTTCTTCCCCTTTCCTTCCACCCCCTCTTCTCCCCTCCTCCCTCCCTCCTCTCCCCTCCTTCCCTCCCTCCTCCCTGCCTCTCTCCTCCTCCTCCCTCCCTTCCCTCCCTCCCTCCTCTCCGTCCTTCCCTCCCTTCCCTCCCTGCCTCCTCTCCCTCCTTCCCTCCCTCCGGCGTCCATCCCTGCATTGTTGGCTGACCCTCGCCATCATTCCTACCATTCATCTTTCCTTATCTCCGCCCCGCTCGCCTGGGTCACTCTTCTTCCAGCATCCATGAGCGGACGGGCGGAGGGTGGAAGCGGTCTGGAACGGCCAGTACGCTTTTTCGATTTTATGGCACATGATTAATCGTTGCTTGCTGTTATTTGTTCCCACCTTGCGCCGGGGAGGGGTGGGGTGGGGGGGGTGGGGTGAGGGGGGGGGTGGGGGTGAGGGTTGGGGGGGGGGTGAGGGTGGGTGTGAGTCACAGGGACGGGCTTTCTCGCATACACATGGGGTATGTCCTGGCCGCACGCACATACGCCCGTAGACAAACGCACTTTCACACGCACAAACGTAAAAGAATAATAATAATGTTGGTGAAGATTAGGGTCATGACAATGGTGAATTAGGTAAAGATAATGGTAACGAAATGGCAATAAGGATTTCAGCAATGATGATTGTAAGAATAATGATACTAATGATTATGATGTTAGCAATAATAATGGTGGTAATAATGATAATGATGATAATGATAGTGAATAAATGGTAATGATAATAATAATGATACTAAATGATAATAACACGAAATAATGAAAACAGTAATAGTAAAATTAGGATAATACAAAATACTAATAGTAAATATAATAACAGTAATGATGATGGTGAGGATGATGATGAATATGATGATGGTGATGATAATAATGACAAAGATATGAGGAATGATACTGATGTCAATGATATTCACTACACTGTTTATGAAAACGGCAACTATTTCACCAAAGAATGCCTTTTGGGGAATGAGCAACTGAAGAGGGCTTGACGCCAAGCAAGGACTCCCTTCAAAGACTTTTTCGAAAAAAAATCTTCACCAAGTACGGAATCGACAATAGAAGATATGGAACTCGGTGTGCAGCTTTCCTGCAGCATATAATTAGGAACAACCAAGCTGCTCTGAGTTCTCTCTCGTTCCCCATGGTGTTCGTGGCGAGAGGCTTATTGGGTGTTTGAACGTGTGCCTGTTTTATGGAAATTTCAGTTTTTCCTGATTCTTTGAAGCAGCAGCCATGTGAATACTGGCAGTTAAAACGTGTAACATACGGATGAAAAACTCATATAAATAAAGACGTAAAAAGGAAACATATCTTACATAAACATCAAGATTTATTCGCTCTGTAAATCATACGTAAATTGGCGGTTTTCCGTCGTGTCCCGGAGTGACAAAAGAACATCGCCCTGAAATGTCTCACTTTAGTGCCTACGCATTCTCAGATCGCTCACTCACACTAACCCTAGAATCAATAGAATCCAAACGATTTTCTCACTCGTATCTCCGTTCTTCATCGGCATTTCAAACACATTTGGCGGCTTAATGATAAAACGCCAGCAATTGTAGTGGCGTAGCGGCAGTGCTCATCATAAATCTGCGTGGGCCGGGGGCGGTGCGCTGCCTTATACGTGTATGAGTGTACGCGGACCCGACCTCCACTTTGTCTGGCCTCAGCACTGCTCGTCCTCCCATTGTGGTCGCCTTTCAGCCTGGCATTTTTCCACGAGATGCGAACCCGGGTCTTCGCATAGGTCTTCGCCGGGATTCCTGGACCGGCATTTCACTCTGAATTCTACGCACTGGTGTTCAGACATGCTTGAGCTTCCACCTTGGCTCCTTCACCTTCTGGCCAGCGAAGAGACACCGATTTCCTTGGAACTATGAAAT
>NW_020869283.1:2500-7500 GCF_003789085.1 Penaeus vannamei | reverse complement strand
ATACACACAATGAAGAGGGAGTGACGTAGGGCAGAAACAAAGCAACCTTATCACTACCTATAAGCCAATATCCACGATCCAAAGGGGGAACCCAGATTGGACACCACCCCAACAACATTTCATGGTCAGGTAGTGTCCCCTCTAGCACAGGGACCAACCGGTTATCGCCTCCAACCAGCCCTGTGTTAGCTCGCTCAACCGAGAACCTGTTGTGGGCCAGATCTGTCTGTTATGGTCAAGCTCATACGAGGATGACACTGACACGTTGTGCGACTAGGGAGTAGGTAAAAGGAAACGTAGGATCTCTGAAATGAACGTAAACGAGCTCATTGAAAATAGGGTCAAGTATACAACAATGGGAAAATAAAGACCGAGAATTTTTGTTGTATCTACTAGATGAGTTAGACCTCTGAGGCGATCGCGTGTTGCTCGTCATTTAGGATTTTATAGTTTGGTAATGACATTTGATTACTGATAGTTTCGTTACTATTGTAATCAACATGGTAACGTTATGCTTACTATTATCATCATCATCATCATCATTATCTTTATCATTACAGCCATCACTATTGATATTATTATTACTATTATTGTTATCATTATTATTACTATTGTTATTATCATTATTATTATTACTATTATTATCATTATTATTATTATTATTATTATTATTATTGTTGTTATTATTATTATTATTGTTATTATTATTATTATTATTATTATTATCATTATTATTATTATCATTATCATTATCATTATTATTATTATTATTATTATTGTTATTATTATTACTACTAGCATTATTGTTATTATTATTACTACTAGCATTATTGTTATTATTATCATTATTATCATTATCATTATTTTCATTTTTATCATTGTTGTGATTATAATTATTATCATTATCATCTATTGCAGATGATCGTATTATCAATATCTTCGAATTATTGATGTCATTATTATCATTATTATTTTCACTAACATCATCATAATTAGTATATTCATTATCATTTATATCATTATTGTCATTAACATAATTCTTATCATTCCTATTCCTATTGGCATCATTCCTTTTAGTATTGTTATCATTATCCTCTTCATTCTAATGATAAATGAAACTGATTGCTATGATTGTTGATATAATGATTATCTAGACTAATTATTATTACTATCATCAATGGTGTTGCTGTTGTTGTTATTGCTAATATTATCAAAGCTGATATTATCATCAATATTATTATTATTAACGTCATTATAACAATGATAGTAATAATAATGATAATGATAATTATTGTTATCATAAGCTTCATTATTATTACTATTATAAACATAATTGTTACTATCATTATTATTTTCATTATAGTTGTTGTTGTTTTTGTTTTATTATTATCATTATTATTATCATTATTATTATTATTATTATTATTATTATTATTATTATTATTATTATTATTATTATTATTATTATTATTATTATTATTATTATTATTATTATTATTATTATTATTATTATTATTATTATTATTATTATTATTATCATCATCATTATTATTATCATTATTGTTATTATTATTGTTATTATTTTTATTATTATTTATATATTTTATTATTTGTGATTATCATTATTATTATCATTATTAATATCATCATGTTTGTTATTGCTATTATTATCATCATTATTATTATTATCATTATGATAATAGCTATTATCATTGTTATTATTATTACATCCATTATTATTGTTATTATTATTGTTATTATTATCATTATTATTTTTATTATTTTTATTATCATTATTATTATTGTTATTATTATTATTATTATTATTATTATATTATTATTATTATTATTATTATTATATTATTATTATTATTATTATTATTATTATTATTATTATATTATTATTATGATTATTATATTAATAATATAATAATATAATATATAATAATAATAATAATAATAATAATAATAATAATAATAATAATATAATAATAATAATATAATAAATAATATAATAATAATAATAATAAATAATTATAATATATTATATTATTATTATTATTATTATTATTATTATTATTATTATTATTATTATTATTATTATTATTATTATTATTATTATTATTATTATTATTATTATTATTATTATTATTATCATCATCATCATCGTCATCATCATTATCATTATCATCATTATAATTACCACCATTACTAGTATAATTATCATCATTATCATTATTGTTATTCCTATTAGTATGATTATCATGTTTGTTAATATTATAATTATTACTGTTATTACTATTGTTATTATTGTCATTATTATTATTACTATTATTATCATTATTATCATTATTATTATCATTATTATTATTATTATTATTATTATTGCTACTATTATTATTATTATCATTATTATCATTATCATTTATTATTTTTATCATTATTACTATTACTACCGTTATTACTATTACTACCATTATCATTATTATTACTATTATTATCATCATCATCATTATTATCCTCATTGATATTCTTTCATCATTATTATTGTAATAAATATTATCATCATTATAACCTTTAATATCACTATCATTAGCATTGTTATTATTATCTTTATTGTTATTCCTATAATTATCATTATTATCATCATCGTTATCAGTGCTATTATTATTATTATTATTATTATTATTATTATTATTATTATTATTATTATTTATTGTTATTATTATTATTATAAAATTATCATCACTATCATCATTATATATATTATTATTGCAATCAATATTATCATCATTCTTACCTTTGATGTTACTATTATAATTATTATTGTTATTATTTTTACTGTTATTATTACATTCATTATTATTATCATTATTATTGTCATTATCATCATTAAGGCTAGTATCATTATTATAATTATTATAATCATCCTTATTAAGACTATCATCATTGTTATTATTATCATCTTTGTTATCATTATTAATTTTATCATTTTATCATTATTAGGATTATCATTGCTATTGTCATTTTCATAAATATTATTTTTGTTTATATTATTGTTATCCTTATTATCATCATTGTTTTCATTATTACTATTGTCATTATCCATATCATCATCATCATCATCATCGTCATAACAATTATCATTCTATTTTTTTTTTTTTTTTCATTTATTTTATTATTATCATTATCATTGTCATCATTATCATCATTGTTGTTATTATCATTATTATTTTTATCATCATCATCATATCATTATTATTATTAGAAGTAGTAGTAGTATTGTTATTACTATTATAGTTATCATTACTACTACTACTACATTTATTATTATTGTTATCGTTATTATTATTATTATCATTATATTATATTTATTATTATTATATATTATCATTATTATTTATTATTATATATTATTATTATTATATTTATTATATATTATTATTATTTATATTATTATATTTATATTATCATTATCATTATCATCATAATCATACTAATAATTATTATTCATATATATATTATATCATTACTAGTATTATCCATATCACTGTAATTATTAGCATCATCATTATTACTATTAGCACTATCAATATTATTATCATTAATAATATAGTTTGAATCATCATCATGATTATCTTCATTATTACAATCAATATTATAATTGTTATCGTTATTATCATTATCAATATTATCATTTATTATTATCATTATCATTATCATTATTATTATCATTATTATTATTATTATTATTATTATTATTATTATCATTATTGTTATTATCTTTATTATCATCTTTGTTATTACTGTTATAATTTTTGTTGTTGCGGTTATTATTATCACTAATTTTGTTATTATTATAATATTTTTTATTACTATTTTCATGTATATTATCATTATAGTTTTTTATATAACCTAATAATTATCATCATTATCATGATATCACTATAATGTTTTCACTAATAACATAATATATATCATCATACACACCACACATAACATGCAGACACCACCACACACACAAAACACAGACACACACACACACACACACACACACACACACACCACAACACACACACACACACACACACAGCACACACACACACACACAAAACACACACACAACACACAACACATTCATCTACATACACACACACACACACACACAAACACACACACACACACACACGTACGCACATGGACACGCAAACGCACACACTGACACACACACATAAAACAGAATACATAACACAATCTATATACACAAACAAATGCACACACACAGACACAGAGACACACACACAAGCACATACACACACACACGCCCACACACACACGGACACGAAACACATTGACATACTCACATACAGACAAGCACATACACACACACACACACACACACACGCACACGGACACGAAACACATTGACACACATACACACACACACGCACGCCTAAGGACACGAACACACACGTACGCACGCAAACGGACACGCCCCGCGCACACACTGACACACACACACATACATATACTCACACGCCGCGCGCACACACTGACACACACACACATACATACTCACACGCCGCGCGCACACACTGACACACACACACATACATATACTCACACGCCGCGCGCACACACTGACACACACACACATACATATACTCACACGCCGCGCGCACACACTGACACACATACATACACACACACACATACATATACACGCCCCTACCACAATGCACAACACACACACACATTGCTTTTAGAGGTCAAAAGTGGGTTTCGAGGGGAAGTTGTGAAGCTGGAATGCAAAGTCCTCAATAGTCTGAAAGTTCTCAGGACATCTGGCCGGTGTGTTAAAATCGTGCGGTCCGACCCAAAACGCGTGCATTTACGTGTATTTACACAGTAATAGATACATATCTATCATAGGCGTATAAACCGGATAGATAGGTAGATAAATGTATATCTGAGACAAATAGACAAATATGCATCTATTG
>NW_020869282.1:199680-223572 GCF_003789085.1 Penaeus vannamei | reverse complement strand
GGCGGTATGGATTCTCAGCTGCAACAATGGAAGGGAAAAAATGATGGTAAAGTTGAATGGTATTGGGTATGGAATCCTCCAGCTGCAACAATGAAGGAAAAAAATGATGGTATTGGCGGTATGAAACTTCTCCAGCTGCAACAAGGAGGGGAAAAAATGATGGGTATTGGTGGTATCATCCAGCTGCAAGAAGGAAGGGAAAAAGTTGTTGGTATTGGCGGTATGGAACTTCTCCAGCTGCAACAATGAAGGGAAAAAATGATGGTATTGCGGTATGGAACTTCTCCAGCTGCAGGAGGGGGAAAAATGATGGTATTGTCGATCCAGCTGCAACAGGAGGAAAAATGATGGTATATGGCGATATGAAATTCTCCAGCTGCACATTAAGATATAAATCATGATAAACAATATATTTTCTCCTTTCGAGGCAAAACAGCCATGAACAATATAATAATAATAAAGGAAAAAAAAAATAAGTCATAAGATCTGAAAACCTCTTCCATACCTCACATATACTTTCGACTTAATAAAACTTAACATTTAAATTGACAGCAAGAAAGAGAAAAAAAAAACTAAATAAAGAATATGATCCTGAAAAAAATCCTTTTGAAGTAAATCATAAAGAACAACAAAAAAATACAAACTTTCGAACTTAATAAAACTAAACATATAAAACTGACAGCAAGAAAAGAGAAAAAAAAAAATAAAGAAAGATAAAATGATCCTGAAAAGAATAAAAAAAATCAGACGAAACAACAAAGAGAAAAATAACGATCTCGAAACATGAACAAAACCCGCGACGCACAATAATAATTACCCGAAAACACCGCACTTCCTCTTCAGATAAACAATAAAAACAATACCAAACAAACAAAAAACTCTCCCTTTATATCCTCCCGTGATAACTCATAATCAGTACAATCAACTAACCGCCTGTATTGAGTAATAACGATGAAAAATGCATTCTTTGGGCGTGCGTTGAATAACAATCAGACAAAAAATGTGGATCCTGTTGTATTAAATAACACTGACGCGAATATTTTCCTTTTGTGCTCGGAGGCAATCGCTTTCAGGTGTTCAATTGTAAACATAATGCGTGGGCGTGGGCGTGTATGTGCGTGGGCGTGTATGTGCGTGTGTGTGCGTGGCGCGTATACGTGCGTGTGTATGCGTCGTGTTTGCGTGTGTATCGCTGGCGTTATGTATGCGTGGGCGTGCGTGTGTATGTCGTGTGCGTGTATGTGCGTGGTATTGCGTGCGTGGGCGTGTATGTGCGTGTGTATGTGCGGTGTCGTGTATGCGGTGCGTGTATGTGCGTGGGCGTAGTAATGTGCGTGGGGGTGGGCGTGTATGTGCGTGGGCGTGTATGTGCGTGGGCGTGTATGTGCGTGGTGGTATGCGTGGGCGTGTAGTGTGCGTGGGCGTGTAGTGGGCGTGGGCGTGTAGTGTGCGTGGGCGTGTAGTGTGCGTGGGCGTGTAGTGTGCGTGGGCGTGTATGTGCGTGTGTATGCTTGCTCGTGTGTGTGTCCGTAATTGCGTGTATGTGCGAGCGTATGTTTAAGTCTGCTAACGTGTAGGTGTGCGTGCGTGTGTTTATATCTATGCGTGCATGTGGGTAGTGTGCGTGCGTCGTGCTAGCGCGTGCATACGTGTGCGTGCCGTGCTAGCGTGTCGATAGTGTGCGTGCGTCGTGCTAGCGTGTGATAGTGTGCGTGCGTCCGTGCTAGCGTGTGCGTGTGCGTGCGTCCGTGCTAGCGTGTGCATGCGTGTGCTTGCGTGAATGTGTACATGCGTGCGTGCGTGCGTGTGAGTGGCATCATTCCTATAAATATCAACGAACCGATACCAACACCATGCATATTCAGACAGCCATCATTGCAAGCGACATGCAATATTCATGCAACGGCGCCTGTCCTCTCCAGTTCCTCGCTTCCTTTAATTAGAATAACGGCATTTCCTTCGCTTGTCTGATTTCAGATTTATCATCTCTTGTATCATTTAATTCTTTTCCACGTTTGTTTGTTTTTATGACTATTAGTATCCTTGTCTATTTGAAAGATTATATCTTTTTTTCTTCCTTATTTACGTGCCTTCCTTCTCTCCTCTCTCTCTGTCTGTCTGTCCTGTCTGTCTTGTCTGTCTGGTGCTGTCTGTTGTCTGTCTGTCTGTCTGTTCTGTCTGTCTGTTCTGTCTGTCCTGTGTCTGTCTCTTCTCTCTCTCTCTCTCTCTCTAAGTCTCTCTCTCTCTTCATCTCTCTCTCTCATCTCTCGTCTTTCTTCTCTCGTCTGTCTTCTCTCTCTCCCTCACAACACACACACACAACACAACACACACACACAAAACACAACCAAACACACACACACACAAAACACACAACACAACACACCCTCTTCTCTCTGTTCTTGTTCATCTCGTCTCTCTCTCTCGTTTCGTCTTCTACGATCTCTCTCTATCTCTCTCTCTCTCTCTTCTCTCTCCCTCTCTTCTCTCCCTTCTCTCTCTCTCATACCTCTCTCTTCTCTCTCTCTCTTCTCTCTCGCGTTCTCTTCTCTTCTCTCTCCCGTCCTCTCCGGTTTCTCTCTCTCTCTCCTCTCTCACTCACTCACTCCCTATACTCAGCTCCTCTCTCTCTCTCGTTGCTCACCTCTCTCTCTCTCACTCTCTCTCTTCTATTCCAATCAAACACCTCCTTCAACAAACAAAATCCTTATCACAATTATCCTTATCTCGTCCCATCTCTTATACACCACTTCGCCCAGCCACCTCCGACGACAACTTTCCTAATGGCCCTTATCGCCGAGATAACCCTTATCCTATCAATCACCATCCTATTGCACGACATTTTTTATTATTATCCTATAACTCGAAAGGGCGCTTGTTATCGATTTGTTTTTGTTTGTTTTACGTTTGTTTAGTCTGTTTGTGTATTTTCTCTTGGGAGAAGAGGAGAGAGATGATGAGTTAGTGGGGGACTAAGAAGAGGATAAAAGGAGGAAGGAAGGGTAGAAGGTAGAAGGGAGGGAGGGAGGGGGGCGGAGAGGGAGGGAGGAGGAAGAAAGGAGAGAGTGACTGAGGAGGGAGAAAGAAAGAAAGAAAAAATTAGAAACAGAGAGATACGAAAACAAAAAAAACCACCCAAACGCTCTCGCGCCCACAAACCAACAACAACAAACAGCATCCCGCCAACCTCCCTCCGACCAGCACAACCCCACGCCTCCCCATCTCCTCGCGCCCTCCCACCCTGCCTCCGACCCACAACCAACCCTACCCATTTCTCCTCCCTCCCACCTCCCTCGACCAGGCACAACCCCAACCAACCATTCCTTCTCCTCCCCTCCCCCTCCCACTCCCCACCCCCTCCTCCGACAGCACCAACCCACAACCCATCTCCCCTCCTCCCCCTCCCCTTCCTCCACCAACCCTCCCTCCCATCTCCCTACTTCTCATCCTGGCATCCTGAAGACGCACATCGCGTCGCTTCGTCTCGGCACGTGAGTGGAAGCGCTGGGGTTGGTAACACAGGAGGGAGGGAGGGAAGGAGAGAAGAAGAGAGAGGGAGGGAGGGAGGGAAGGAGGGAAGGGAGGGAGGGAGAGAAGGAGAGGAGAGAGGGAGAGAGGGAGAGAGGGGAGAGAGGGAGGGAGGGAGAGAGGGAAGGGGAGAGAGGGTAGAGAGGGAGAGGGGAGGGAGGGAGAGAGGGAGAGAGGGAGAGAGAGAGAGAGAGAGGAGAGAGAGAGATGAGGAAGAGAGAGAGAGAGAGAGAGAGAGAGAGAGAGAGAGAGAGAGAGAGAGAGAGAAGAGAGAGAGAGAGAGAGAGAGAGAGAGAGAGAGAGAGAGAGAGAGAGAGAGTGAGAGAGAGAGAGAGAGAGAGAGAGAGAGAGAGAGAGAGAGAGAGGAGAGAGGTGAGAGAGAGAAGAGGAGAGAGGAGAGAGAGAGGAGAGAGAGAGAGAGAGAGAGAGGAAGAGAGAGAGAGAGAGAGAGAGAGAGAGAGAGAGAGAGAGAAGGCGAGAGCTGGCATGCTTGGAATGTTCGGGCAAGTTGGGGGGCTGGGCAGGGTACGGAGGGCAGGCGAGGGGATGGCGGGGCATGGGGTATAGGCTGCAAGGGGGGAGGGAGGGCAAGAAGAGGCTGGAGCAGAGAAAGTACCCGTAACGTCCCTACTACCCCCCCACTTCTCGACATCTAACTTACTAATCCACCTTTTCTTCGCTTCTCTCCTCTGCTCTCCTCTTCTCCTCTCTCTCTCTCTCTCATTCTCTCTCTCGTCTCTCTCTTCTCTCATCTCCTCCTTCTCTCTCTTCTCTGCTCTCTCTCGTTATCTCCTGCTCCTCTGTCTCCTTCTCTCTTCTTCCTCCCTCCCTCTTCTCTCTCTCTCCTATCTCTCCTTCCCTCCATCTTCCTCTCCCTCCCACCCTCTCTCCTTCCTCTCCTTCTTCCCTCCCCCCTTCCAGCATCTTTCTGACCCCAATCCCTCTGGCTGATGTTCCTCACCCCCCCAGTCACCTCCCACCTGAGCTTAATCAACAACCGTATTCCGCTGGCCGGTACAGTACAAACCACTATTCCTGTACCAGTCCGCTTGGCTACAGGTAAGTAAAAAGAACTGTCCTCCTCCCTCACTCCCTCCCTCCCTACCCCCCTTCCCTCCTCTAGTCCCTCTGCCGTTCCCTTCTGTTCCCTCTTCTCCGCCTCCCTCATCCCTTGGAGCTACGGCGCCCCTCCTCTCTCCCCTCTCTCTCTTCCCTCCCTCTCCTCACTCCTCCTCACCGGTACGTCCTCCTTTTTCCTTCTTCCTTCTCTTTACTTCCCTTCTCCTCTCTCACTCCCTCTCCTCATCCTCATCCTTATCCTCTCTTTCCTCCCCGGGGTCCTCCTCTCCTTTATCCCATCTCTCCCCCACCTTCCACTCCTCCCCTCAACGCCCTCAATACCACCCCACCTCTTCCCACACATCCCCTCCCTCCCTCTCCCACCTCTCTCCAACCCCCCCCAAACGCCTCCCCTCCCAACCTTCACCACCTGCTCCACCGGCCATCCACACCTCCCCTCCCAACCACCACCTCACCAGCGATTGGGCACCTCCCGCACACACCACACCCACCCACCCATTCATCCTTCGCGTCCCCTCTCCTCCCATCCTCCATGCACAAGCAACACCTTCAACCTACCACCTCCCACCGCATCCTCCCATGTCCCCACCCTCGCCTCACCTCCTCCACCCACCCACTCCCCACCCACCACCACCTCTCCCACCATCCACCCCCCACCCTCCTCCTCCCGTCCACCTTACGCCTCAAACCACCCCCCCACCCTCGCCAGGCTCCTCCCCTCGATGGTCAAACCGCTAGGTCATGCCTGCCACAGGGAACTCCACCACCTCCCCCTCTCCTCCCTCACCTCCACCCACCCATCCCTCTTCCCCCTCACACCCTCCCTCCACCCTCTCCTCCTCCCTCCACCTCCTTCCTCTCTACCTCTCCCTCGCACCTCCCTCCCACCTCCCCCCTCTCCTCCCCTCGATGGTCAACGCTACAGCCTTGCCACAGGGAACCCAACGCTGTAATCATGAATGCTGAACGAGGTCCCGGGCCGCCACGTACAGCACGGACGGCGGCGGCTTCGGTACAGCACGTTCAGCACGTTCAGCGACGAGTGCCAGCTGCAGCGTCCCCCCTTGGCGTGTGTTTGGGATCAGCTGGACGATGGACGAAAGGCGATGAATGGAAGGGAGAGAGGAAATGGAGAGAGAAGAAGAAGGGTGCAAAGAAAATGAAAGAAAAATGAGAGGAAAAAAGAAGGATGAAATGGAATTGAAAGAAATGAAGAAGGCTGTAAAATGGGATGCTGAACGAGGTCCCGGGCCGCCACGTACAAACGGACAGCGGCGGCTTCGGTACAGCACGTTCAGCACGTTCAGCGACGGGTGCAGCAGCAGCGTCCCCCTTGCGTGTGTTGGGGTCAGCTGGACGATGGATGAAAGGCGATGAATGGAAGATGAATGGAAGGGAGAGAGGAAATGGAAGAGAAGAGAAGGGTGGAAAAGAAAAATGAAAGAAAATGAGAGGAAGAAAGAGGATGAAATGGAATTGAAAGAAATGAAGAAGGCTGTAATCATGGATGCTGAAGAGGTCCGGGCCGCCACGTAAGCACGGACGGCGGCGGCTTCGGTACAGCCGTTCAGCGACGAGTGCCAGCAGCAGCGTCCCCTTGCGTGTGTTTTGGGGTCAGCTGGACGATGGACGAAAAGGCGATGAATGGAAGGGAGAGAGGAAATGGAAGAGAAAGAAGAAGGGTGCAAAAAGAAAATGAAAGAAAATGAGAGGAACAAAGAAGGATGAAAATGGGAATTGAAAGAAATGAAGAAGGCTGTAATCATGGATGCTGAACGAGGTCCGGCCGCCACGTACAGCACGGACAGCGGCGGCTTCGGTACAAGACGTTCAGCACGTTCAGCGGACGGTGCAGCAGCAGCGTCCCCTTGCGTGTGTTGGGGTCAGCTGGACGATGGACGAAAGGCGATGAATGGAAGATGAATGGAAGGGAGAGAGGAAATGGAAGAAAGGAGTGAGAAGGGTGAAAAGAAAATGAATGAAAATGAGAGGAAGAAAGAAGGATGAAATGGAATTGAAAGAAATGAAGAAGGCTGTAATCATGGATGCTGAACGAGGTCCCGGGCCGCCACGTACAGCACGGACGGCGGCGGCTTCGGTACAGCACGTTCAGCGACGGTGCCAGCAGCAGCGTCCCCCTTGCGTGTGTTTGGGGTCAGCTGGACGATGGACGAAAGGCGATGAATGGAAGATGAATGGAAGGGAGAGAGGAAATGGAAGAAAAGAAGAAGGGTGAAAGGGAATTGAAAAGAAAATGAAAGAAAGGAGAAGGGTGAAAAGAAAATGAAAGAAAATGAAGAAGAAGAAGGATGAAAGGAATTGAAAGAAAATCAGCTGGACGATGGATGAAAGGCGATGAATGGAAGATGAATGGAAGGGAGAGAGGAAATGGAAGAAAAGAAGAAGGGTGCAAAAGAAAATGAAAGAAAATGAGAGGAACAAAGAAGGATGAAATGGAATTGAAAGAAATGAAGAAGGCTGTAATCATGAATGCTGGACGAGGTCCCGGGCCGCCACGTACAGCACGGACGGCGGCGGCTTCGGTACAGTACGTTCAGCACGTTCAGCGACGAGTGCCAGCAGCAGCGTCCCCCTTGCGTGCGTGGGGTCAGCTGGACGATAGACGAAAGGCGATGAATGGAAGGGGAGAGATAATATGGAAGAAAAGAAGAAGGGTGCAAAAGAAAATGAAAGAAAATGAGAGGAACAAAGAAGGATGAAATGGAATTGAAAGAAATGAAGAAGGCTGTAATCATGAAAGCTGAACGAGGCCCGGGCCCGCCACGTACAGCACGGACGGCGGGCGGCTTCGGTACAGTACGTTCAGCACGTTCAGCGACGAGTGCCAGCAGCAGCGTCCCCCTTGCGTGTGTTGGGGTCAGCTGGACGATGGACGAAAGGCGATGAATGGAAGATGAATGGAAGGGAGAGAGGAAATGGAAGAAAGGAGTGAGAGGGGAAAAGGAATGAAAGAAAATGAAAGAAAGGAAGAAGGGTGAAAAGGAAATTGAAAGAAAAGAGAGGAAGAAAGAAGGATGAAAAGGAATTGAAGAAATGAAAAAAGGAATAAGGGTGAAAAGAAAATGAGAGGAAGAAAGAAGGATGAAAAGGAATTGAAAGAAAATGAAAGAAAGGCAGGAGGAAAATGAATGAACGAATGTGAAAGAAAGATAGGAAAGGAAAGTTTTAAAAAAGAACGAAAAAAAAACGAAAAAAAGGAAAGAAAACGAACGAAAAAGAAGGAAAGAAAAAACGAAAAAAAAAAAAAACAATAACAACATTCAAACCACCCACAAATAACATAAAAAATAACTTCAAATACCACTCATAATGCGAAAAATTACTTCAACGACCACATAAATATACCACATAAAATACCAAAAAAACAACTTCAACAACACCACTCACAATACGAAATTATTCAATAAGTACAATCACCAATTAACAACTTCACCAACACAACCCCCAAAGTATCAAAGCCTCCACACGGTTACAACACCTTGTAAAAACCACCGCTTCCACCACAACAGACAAGTTTCACAACCGCCGGACCACAACACAACCAGTGACCGTAAACACACAGGTATGGTGACCCAAAACTCGGGCATATCCGCACACGAGAGAGAGAGAGAGAGAGAGAGAGAGAGAGAGGAGAGAGAGAGAGAGAGGAGGAGAGAGAGAGAGAGAGAGAGATAGAGAGGAGAGAGAGATAGAGATAGAAGATAGATGAGATAGATAGAGAGAGATAGAGATAGAGATAGAGATAGAGATAGAGATAGAAGAGATAGAGATAGAGATAGAGATGAATAGAGATAGATAAGATATGAGATATATAATATATATATATATATTATATATATTATATATATATATATATATATATAATATAAAGAAGAGAGACGAAGAAGAGAGAGAGAGAGAGAGAGAGAGAGAGAGAGAGAGAGAGAGAGAGAGAGAGAGAGAGAGAGAGCGAGAGAGAGAGAAAGAGACGAAAAAATAGAAAGAGAAAGAAAAAAAAAGAATAGAATAGAAAGGAAAGAGAACCCCTTCCCCTCCCTCATCCCCACGCCCTTGCACCCCTCCCCCTCCCTCCTCTTCACTCCCCTACCCACGTCCTCCCCCCCCTCCTCCCTCGATAACCAAGACGAGGCACGCCGGCTTCGTTGCTTCAAGCCTCCTTATATCTCTCGCCCTCCTCTCTCTCCCTGACCTGTTTATGTCCTGTCCTCTTCTCCTGTTATCCTTATCACTTGTCTTTCTCTCTCGCTCCCTCTTTATTAATTGTCCCTCTCTCTTCATCTCTTCTTGTCTCTTTCTTCTTTCTTCTTCTTTTTTCTTTCTTTTGCTTTCTTTTTCTTCTTTCTTTCTTTTCTTTCTTCTTTTTCTTTCTCTTTCTCTTCTCTCTCCTCTCTCTCTCCTTGTCCTGTTCCTCGCTGTCCATGCTTTGATCGGTCTATTATGTGTTTGTGCCTCCTCCTCTTTCTTCTTCTTCTTCTTCTTTCTTTCTTTCTTTCTCTTTTCTTCTTCTTCTCTTCCCCTCTCTCTTCTTCTTCCCTTCCTCCTCCCTTTTCTCCTCACCTCCCCTCCCTCCCCCCAACTTCTAAAAAATCCATCACGCCCACGCCACGCCCCTTATTCCACCTTCATAACAAACCCCGGACGACATGCAGGGAATACACGACACGAATCCATGGCAAAAACATAAAAAAGTATCGCCTTACCCCTTCCTTCTTTTCTCCCTCCTGCTCTCCCTCCCCTCTTCCGCCCCCCACCACTCCCTTAATTTTTTTACCCTCCCCCTCAAGCCTTTACCATCTCCCTTTTCCTTCGTTTTAATATTCCCTTCCACCTTTCTTCTCCATCCCTTTTGTCCTCTTCCTCATTCCCCCATCCTTTCCATCTAATCCATCCCCTCCTCTCTTTCCTCCTCTCATTTACTCCCCAGCGTGTCCTATCCTCCCCACTCCCTTTGCCCTCCCCTTCTCCCCTTAAATCCTTCCTCCTCCGTTTCGCTTCTTTCCACCTTTCCTCAGTCCATCTTCCCTTTAACCCCTTCCCCTTCCCTTATCCCTTAAACACCTCCCCTTCCCTTAAACCCTCCTCTCCCTTAACCCCCTCAACCCTCCCCTCACTCATCATCCCTTCCCCGTTCCCTCCTAACCCCTCCTCCCTTCCCCTCCTCCCCTCCTGCCTCCCATCCTTCCCCTCTAACCCTTCACTCCCCAGGCTCCCCTTCCCCTCTCCCCTCCCCCGTTCCCCTCTAACCCCTCCCATCTCCTACTGAGTCCTCCCCCATCCCCGAAGCCCCTCCCACCCACCGTGTTTACATCTCCGCCGACACGATCGTGCGCGAACGCCCTTAAACACGTGGACATGTACTATTCACAGCGCAGGACCCCGAAGGCCGCCCGTGTTGTGACCCGCAGGGACACCGGTGTTTATGTGTGCCAGACAAGAATAGACAGACAGATAGACAAATGGACAGACGACGCAGATGGGGGGGTAGATAGAGAGACCAATGGGAAGACAGGAGACATATAGACAAGATAAATAGATGCAAGAGAGATAGACAGACATCAGGACAACAGACGAATAAACAAACAAAGAGAAAGAGAAAGAGGAGAGAGAGCGAGGAGAGAGAGAGAGCCGAGAGAGGAGAGAGAGAGAGAGAGAGACAAGAGACAGAAGAGACAGACAGAGAGAGAAGAGAGAGAGAGAAAATAAATACAAGATAAGAGAGAGAGAGAGAGAGAGGAAGATATACATAAAGATAGTGAGAGAGCCGAGAAGAAAATATGCCGACTGCAGACCAACAGACAGACAGACATATGTAGGCCTATCTCGGGGAGCCAGGGACGGCAGAGACGGCGGCGGCGGCGAGGGCGAGGGCGAGGGCGTCCCGGGGTGGGTCAATGAGGTTAACGAGGAGGGTGATGGATCGACTCGAGTAATCCGCTCCGGGCTTCGGGTATAGAGCGCCCTCCCTGGCGTCTCTCTCTCATCATCTCTCTGCTCTCTCTCGTTTCTCTCTCTCTCTCTCTCTCAGAGTCTCTCTTCTCTCTTATCTCTATATATATATATATTATTATATAATATATATATATATATATTATATATATATATATTCTGTCTCTCTGTCTGTCTATCATCTATTCTATCTGATTCTTATCTTCTATCTAGTGGGCTGATCTATTATCTATCTATCTATCTATCCTATCTCTCTGTCTCTCTTTCCCTCACCCCTCAAATCTCCTCCTCACTCCTCTCCTCCCTCCCTCTAAAGGCTCTAAAGATTAGCCGTGAATGCTTGCGCCGCTGATAAGGCGGGCTGGCATCTGGATAAGCTCGCGCTGGGCAAAGCCCTCCTCGCGCAATGCATCATTTCATGTGCAAGGGGAGATGGCATGTCCTGGGAGGGGAGGGGAGGGTAGGGAAAAGAGAGGGGAAGAAGAAGGGAAAGGGGGGGATGAAGGGAAGGGAGGGGAGGGAGGGACAGGGAGGGGAAGAGGTGAGGGAAAGGGACGTGGGAAGGAATGGGGAAAAAAGAAAAGAGGGGAGAGGAGGGTCAAGGGAGGAGAAGAGGGAAACAGGAGTGGAGGGAGGAAAGGGAGGGGAAGTGGGAGGAAGGAAGGATGGTGAGGGAAACCAGAAGGTGATGGGGAGGCGGGGAAACGAGCATGAAGGAGCAGGAAGGAGGGAGGGAGGTAATAGGGTGTTCTGACGAAGAGAGAGAGAGAGAGAAGAGGAGAGAGAGAGAGAGATGAGAGAGAGAGAGAGTAGAGAGAGAGAGAGAGAGAGGAGAGAGAGAGAAGAAAGCAAAGAAAGAAAGGAAAGAAAGAAAGAAAGAAAGAAAGAATAGAAAGAAAGAAAGAAAGAAAGAAGAAAGAAAGAAGAGAGAAGAGAAAGAAAGAAAGACAGAGGAGAGAAATAGCGAGAGAGAGAAGAGGACCCAAAGGAGAATGTGTACCGCTGACAGGTACTTACACTCAAGATGCACCTTTCTCTTTCTCTGTCGGCCATCTGTCTCTGTCTGTGTGTGTACCTGTCTGTCTGTCTGTGTCACTGTTGTCTGTTTTCTCCCTCCATCTCTCCCTTTCCCTCATTCTAAAATTCTAAAATAATCCAATAAAATAATAGTAATAGATGATAATATAATAATACACATAATAAAATAACAATAATATAAATAATAATAATAATAATAATAATAATAATTAACATAACAAATGCAACAACAGCAATAACACATAAACAACAATAATGATAACAATAATAAAAATAACAAACAATAATAAAACAACAACACACAATACAATAATAATCAATAAAAAACGAAAATAAAATGTAAGGAAAAATCCTCCTTAGAAGCACGGGGCAAGCAGACCACTCCGCGAAAGAAAAATTGGAGGAGAGCCTTCGGGGTGGGTGGGGGTGGGGGGTGGGGAGAAGGGGGGGGAGGGGGATAGAGGATAAAACAGGTAGGCGAGAGTAACGAACCCGCTGAGACCCCCCCTCTCTCCTCCTCCCCTCCCGTCCCTATTCCCCTTCCTCCCTCCCTCCCAGACCCGTCCCCCATTCCCCCTCCCTTCCCATCCTTCCCTCTCCTCCCTCCCGCTTCCCCTCCCCCCCCACCAACACCAACTGTCCCGAGTTATGGGAGCAGCTTTTTTTAAAACACTTAAAGCCCCTTGTTAGTATTTCTTGTCGGGCCCTTAATGTGCGTGGTGGCGGCCGCGGCGGATCTCGCGGGAGCCCCCGCCGGGGGGGGGGGGGGAAGAGACCGGGGCGCGGGGGGCAATTTCGGGCTTGCTCTCTTGCCCTCTCTCTCTCGACCTGCCATCTTCTCTCTCCTTCGCCCTCTCTCTCTCATCTCTGCTCGTCTCTTGCTCCTCTCCTCGTCTCTCTCTCTTCTCTTCTCTCTCTCTCTTCTCTCTCTCTCTCTCTCTCTCTCTCTCTCTCTCCTCCTCTCTCTCTCATCTCTCTCTCTCTCTCTCTCCCTCTCTCCTCTCTCTCTCTCTCTCTCATCTCTCTCTTCCTCTTCTCTCTCTCTCTCCCTCCTTCTCTTCCTCTCCCTCTTCTCTCCTCTCTCTCTCCTCTCTCTCTCCCCTCTCTTCTCCCCCCTGCACCTCTGCTGCTTCCTACTTGGGACTCTATGTGTGCAGACACATCCACATCAGTTTATGTAAGTGTAAATAAATAAATAAATAATATATAATATATATATATACATATATATATATATATATATATATATAGTATGTATGTGTGTGTGTGTGTGTGTGTGGTGTGTGTGTGTGTGTGTGTGTGTGTGTGTGTGTGTGTGTGTGTGTGTGTGTTGTGTGTATACATATACATATACATACATACATACATATATAACACACATGTGTATGTATGTGGATGTGTGTGTTAGAACTGTTATTATTCCACCCAGCAAACTTTCAATTTATCAGCAAACAAATAATATTGCAACAGAACTACTACTCCTTCCCTCCTCCCCTCTCCCTCCCCTCCTCCTCCCTCCACCCATCCTGCCATCACTCCTAGGCCACCTCCCTATCCTCCCTCCCTCCCCCTCTCCCTCCTCCTCCCTCCCTCCCTTCCTCTCCTCTCCCTCTCCTCTCTCCCTCCTCTCTCCCTCTCTCCCACTCACCCTCCGCCATCATCCTGGGCCACCTCCTCTCCTCACCTCTCTCCCTCATTCCCCCACTCTCCTCCCCCAACACTTTCGCCTCCGCCCCCGACCGCTACCTTTACCCTCCCCTTCTCCTTCCTCCATTCCCAGGCAAACGGTCACTCCCAGACCTTAATGGGAACGCCCATCCCCCCTCCTCTCTCTCTCTTCTCTTTTCTTTCTCTTTCTCTTTCTCTTTCTCTTCTTTCTTTCTTTCTTTCTTTCTTCATCTTTCTTTCTTTCTTCTCTCTCTCGCCTCCCTCCCCTTTCTCTCCTTTTCTTCTCGCCCTCCATCCCCCTCCTCCCTCCCACCTGCCCCTCCACCCCCTCTATCTCCCCATCCCCCAACCTCGCCTTCCGTCCCCCAACCCCCCGCTCCCGCCTCTGCCTTCACACCCCGAATCGCACGCACCGCACGCCCGCCCTTGCGAATACAAATGGCCGACGACTTCGAGAAACTTCGAGAAACTTCTGATCGACCGCGACGTTATGGATTCTGCCGTTGCGTGCGGAAGGGAGGGGGGGGTATGATGGGAAGGAGGGAGAGAGAGGGAGGGAGGGAGGGAGGGAGGGAGGGAGGGAGGGAGGGAGGGAGGGAGGGAGAAGAGAGGGAGGGAGGCGGAGGGGGAGGGGGAGAGAGAGAGAGAGAAAGAGAGAGAAGAGAGAGAGGAGAGAGAGAGAGAGGAGAGAGAGAGAGAGAGAAGAGAGAAGAGAGAGAGAGAAAAGAGAGAGGGAGCGAGGTAGGAGGGGGGAGGGGATGGGTATAGAGGTGAAGGGGAAGAGGAGGGGTATAGGGGGCATGGGGAGGGGTTGAGTATTCTAGCGGAAGGTGGACACGCCATCTACCGTTGCATGTGGTGGGGGGGGGGGGGGCATGGGGGAGGGGAAGGGAGAGGGCATTCTGTCGTGAGGTGGAGACGGGGGGGGATGCAAGGTGGGTATTATGCATTTTCTATCGCTGCAGAGAGGGGGGTATTTCACCCGGAGGGAGGGAGGGGGGGTAGTAGGGGAGGGTATTCTTCCCATGACGACGGGGGATGGGGGGGTATGATAGGCGGGGGGGGGGGGGAAGGTATCACTTACGCATTCAAAATAAACCGTCACAATAGATTCATTTTTTTCCCCATCCTGTATTTGCCTTATTATTGTCGCATTATTGTCACATTTTATTCGGCGTATTCAAGGTCGAGCGAAACAAGAAAAAGGCATTCAAATCTCCCGCCAAAAAAAAGGCGGGGAACTCCACATCCTCCACGCGGTCACGACACGCAACCACAACAACAATAATAGCAACGAAAACAATAAACAACAATAATAACCATGACAACTAATAATAACAATAACAAAACAAAAAAATAATAAGAACAACAACAATAATAACAACAACGACAACTAATAATAAACAATATCAAACAAAAAAAAATACTAATAACAAAGCAAAATAATAACAGCAACAATAGAGAGAGAGAGAGAGAGAGAGAGAGAGAGAGAGAGAGCGAGAGAGAGAGAGAGAGAGAGAGAGAGAGAGAGAGAGAGAGAGATGAGGGAGAGAGAGATTGTTGCTATTGTTGTTGTTGTTGTTTTAATTGTTGCTATTGTTGTTGTTGTTGTGAGTGCTGTTGTTGCTGTTTTAATGCTGTTTTTGTTACTGTTGTTTTGTTGCTGTCTTCCCCGCTAGCGTTGTTGCTGTTGTTTCTGTTGTAGTCTTATCCGTTGTCGTTGCTGTAGCTGTATTGCTCCTGTTGTTGTTATCACTAGTTTGTATTGCTTTTTGTTGCTTCTCTGTAGTTCTGGTCGTGACTCTTATCCGTTGTCGTTGCTGTAGCTGTATTGCTCCTGTTGTTGTTATCACCAGTTTCACCATTATGATTTACAACCACTCCCATCGTCACTGCCATGTCACGATCATTACAATAAATATCACAATTTTAATTTTTGAGGAAGGAAGAACAAGACCAAGAAATACAACAGAAACAAGTACCTGGACAACGGCAAGAAAGCAACAACAACAACAACAACCACACAACAAGACAATAACAAAAATAAAAACCTAATAAACAGGGCAAATACATAGACAAGACAAAGAAAACACAACAACAACAAATAACACCTAAAAATGGAAATAAGAGAGATAACTTAGCAAGCTTCCGGTTTCTGTAACCCTCCCTTCGCTCCACTTCCCTCCATTTCCCCCTTCATGCTTCCCTCTCCCTCTCCCCTCGCCTGATCCTCCCTTCTTCGTCCTTCGCAAGGTCGGTGCAAAAGGCCTCACACCTACGGATAGTGACAATCAATGGTGATGACTGGTGCTTAATCAAGTCTTACAATGATGATGCCTGATGATAGTGATGATGAAGGTGGTGTGGTGGGTTGGTTCTGATAGTGGTGGCTGAAGATGATGGTGGTGGTGATCCGATGATAATGATATGATGAAGAGGAGGAAGGAGGAGGAGAGAGGAGGAGGAGGAAGATGATGAATGATGAATCGATGAAGATGAAGATGCATAATGAAGATGAGAATAACGACGACGAATGACGATAACGACAAGAACGGTACTTAAGACGGGCTGAACGAGGATTACCAGTCGCTAAAATGAAATAATACGAGATAGAACAATCCTCACACACACGCCGTCGTCCCTCGGGTACAANGAGGGAGAGAGAGTCAGGAAAGGCGTTGGCATATTTAAAGGGTTCTGTGATTGCTGTACCCGCCTCAGGGGAAGATAGATTTGGGCGCCGAGGCAGCCCCTGCCCTTCCCCTTCTTCGCTTCGTCGCTCTCTTCTTTCTCTTCGCATTTCTTTCCTCTTTCTTTCTTCTTTTCGCATTTCTGCCCTTTCTTTTCTTTTTCTCTTCGCATTTCTTCCTCTTTCTTTCTTTTTCTTTTTGTATTTCTTCCTCTTTCTTCTCCCCTCTTTCCTATTTCCTTTAGTATTTCTTCCTCTTTCTCTCTCCCTCTTGCTTTTTTTTCGTATTTCTTCCCCCCCTCCTCTCCCTCCCCCCATCCCACCCCACCCCACCCCCACCCCCAAAAAGCGAGTCATTCCCAGGGACTCCGCCATAACAGCATGATGAGCAGTCGGAAAAAATATTCTTCTCCGGAATCACGTGCGGGAATTTTCTTCCGAAGGGGGGGGGGGCGTTCAAAGGCAAGGTTGGGATAATTAATAAATAGGAAAAAAGAGAGAAAGAGAAGAACAGAGGAGGGAAACAGGTAGAGGGAGGAAAGTAAAAGGAAGGAGGGGGGAGGGAGGGAGGGAGGAGGGAGGAGGGAGGGAGGGAGGGGAGAGAGAGAGAGAGAGAGAGAGAGAGAGAGAGGAGAGAGGAGAGAGAGAGAGAGAGAGAGAGAGAGAGAGAGAGAGAGAGAGAGAGAGAGGAGAGGAGAGAGAGAGAGAGAGAGAGAGAGAGAGAGAGAAGAGAGACAGCCAAGCCAGAAAAGCAAAAAAAAAAAAAAAAAAAAAAAAAAAAAAAAAAACAGAAAAAGAAACCGAAAGACAGAGAAAAAAAGAGAAAGAGAAAGACAAGAGACAGAGAGAGAAGAAAAAACGAAAACAAAACGAAAACTCGGAGCCACGGGGAAGCGCAAGCAGCCAGGCAGGCACGCGAAGGCAAGCACAAAGAGCTAGTTGAAAGACCGTGTAAATGAGGGAGAGAGAACGAAGGATAATGATAGAAAGGGGAGAAAAGGAGGGGGGGGGAGGTATCTTTGTCATCAGTGAAGCCAGAGGGGAGGGAGGGGGTGACGGGGGGGAGAGAGGGAGGGAGGGAGTAATGGATGGTTGGGAGATGAAAGAGAAAGGAGTGAAATAAAATGTCATGAAAAGAGAAAAGAAAAGGCATAAGAGGACATAAAAAAGAAGAAACGAATTAAAGAAAGGAGAAGATAATTCGAGAAAAAGGAAACGGAAGAAAGAAGAGAAAGTGAAGAGAACAAGAGCGAGAGAAGAAGAAAGAAATTAACAAAAGTGAAAATAAGAGATGAGAGGAGAGAATAAAAAAGAGAAGAGAGATCGAAAGTGAGAGAAAGAGAAATTGCAGAGACAAAGGGAGAAAGAAAGCATGTGAAAGAAAAAACAAAAAGAGAAAGAGCAAAATAGAGAAAAAAACAGAAAAGAAAAGAGCGACAGGAGAGAGAAAAGAAAAAGAAGCGAGAGAGAGAGACAGAAAGAGAGAGACAGACAGAGAAAGAGAAAAGAGAGAAAGAAAGAAAAGAGAGGAGAGAGAGAGAGAGAGAGAGAGAGAGAGAGGAGAGAGAGAGAGAGAGAGAAGAGAGAGAGAGAGAGAGAGAGAGAGAGAGAACAGAGACAGAGACAGAGACAGACAGAGACAAGAAGAGATAGAGACAGAGAAAGAGAGAAGAGAAAGAGAGAGAGAAAGATTAAGAAAGAGAGAGAGAGAGAGAGAGAGAGAAAGTCCCTGGCCTACCGGACCCGCCCATACGGTCTCTGACCCAACTCTCGCCTTCACTCACATCGCCCGTAAAAACGTTAAAAAAAAAAAAAAAAAAAAGTGAGGCTTATTTTTCTTTTCACGTTTTTTAACACATATCATTTATAATACGTACGTTTTTTTGTAGAAATACTTTAGGTTTACTTTGGGGATGAGGTTGTTTGTATCTTTGGTGTGTTGTATGTGTTGTGTGTGTGTGTGTGTGTGTGTGTGTGTGGTGTTGTGTGTGTGTGTGTGTGTTGTGTGTGTGTGTGTGTGTGTGTGTGTTGTGTGTTTGTTTGTTTGTTTGTGTTTGTGTGTGTGTGTGTGTATTTCGTGTGTGTGTCTGTGTGTGTATTTCGTGTGTGTGTCTGTGTGTGTGTGCTTCGTGTTTGTGTGCGTGTGGGCATACGCATGCGTGTAACCTCCCCTAACCCCCCTCCCCTCCACAATCCCAAAAGACCCCCCTCCCCAACCTCCCCCCCCTCCAAAGCACTTGGGGGGGGGGAGAGGAATCGCCCTCGGAACACTTCGGCCACTCACGCGAGACGCCACGAGAACCAGGCGTTTCTCACTCCACTTCCCCTCCCCCCCCTCCCCCCTCCCTCCCCTTCCTTCCCTTCCCTTCCCTTCCTTCCCTTCCCTTCCCTTCCCTTCCCTTCCCTTCCCTTCCCTTCCCTTCCCTTCCCTTCCCTCCCCTCCCTACCTCCCTCCCTCCCCCTTCCCTTCCCCTTCCCCTTCCCCACCCTTCCCCTCCCCTCCGCTCCACGAGGCCGCGGAAGGTCGGCCAGAGCAGAAACCGGACGTCGTGTGCGCCGCGCGCGAGAGAGAGAGAGAGAGAGAGAGAGAGAGAGACGTGGGGTAGGAGGGGGTGGGGAGAGGGGGGGGGGGGGGGGATCACACTCTCGCTTTCACGCCCGTAATGACGGCGATTACCCGCGGTGGCGGCGTCGGGTCCTCTCCGGCGCCGCCTCGGACCCTCGCCGCGGTCAGCGTCGGTCTCGCCTTTGGTCTCGCCTCGGTCTGACTTCCGTCTCACTCGGGAGCTCCGTCTCGGTCCCAACTTGGGTCCATCTCGGTCTAACTCCGTCCCACTCGGCCCAACGGTCTAGCTTGGTCTACCTACTCTTCCAACTTATCTCAGTCCACTGGTCCTAACTTGGTCCCTCTTAGCCCTTAACTTAGTCTACTTCAACTTCACCTCGACTACAACTCGACCTCGACCAACTTCGGTCTCACCGTAGTAACTCCATTCACAAAAGCCTGACCCACAACCCGGTCCCTCTACCTATCCACTCCCACCCGCTGAGACGTCGAGGGCGAGACCGGAGGGAACGGACCACCTGCGAGAGCCAGCTGCACGTGCAAATTGCATTCCTCTCTTGCAATCGACGCCGCCCCCCCCCCCCCCCGCCACCCGGACCAGCTGCGACGGATAATCGAAACCGATCCATGCACGGATAATGGTGGTGGATGTTAATGGTATTAAAATGCTGGTGATCCTAATGGTGACCTATTACGAGTGAGGAGAACAGGAATAGGAGGAGAGAGGGGGGAGGAGGAGGCAGGAGGAAGAGGAGGAAGAGAGGAGGAGGGGGAGGAGAGCGAGGGACGAGGGAGGAGAGTGGAGAGAGAGGGGGGAGGAGGAGGAGGAGGGGGAGAGGAGGAGGAGGAGGAGGAGGGAGGAGAGAGGGGGCAGGAGGAGGAGAAGGAGGAGGAAGGAAGAGTGAGGAGAGGAGGATAGTAGTAATAGTAGTAGGAGTATTAGAGTCGAAGTAGTATAGTATAGTAGTAGTGAGTAGTTGTAGTAGTAGAGGAGGTGAGGAGGAGGGCCAACAATGACAACCACAAAGCAACAAACAACAGACACATACAGAACAATCGACCATCCTGTTACAAACGGAACGAAAATTACAAACAAATGAAGAATAAAAAAAAATACAAAGATCAAGTTAATGTTAACAATAATTCAATAAAAATAATAATTGACGAATCACTATCATCCTAATAAAAACAAACAAAAAACAAAACAGTCTCAACATTGCCATACACCCCAATCACAAAACAAACGAAAAAACAAAAAAACAAACAAAAAAACAACCAATACAACACCACACCATCAAAAACACACACACAAAAAAACAACAACAAGCCACACCCCTAAAAAAAAACACAAAGAAGCAACACCAGAGAAACAAAACAAAACAAAAAATACGACACACCACAAAACAAACACAACAAAAGTACAACACAACAACGCACACACCCCAAAAAAACAACCAAAGCACACCACAGAGAAACAAAACAAACATAAAAAATACGAAACACACCATCAACACAAAAAGAAAACAAAACAAACAAACAACAACGCCACACCCCTAAAAAAAACACACACACAGCAAAACACCAGAGAACAAAAACAAAAACAACCAAAACAACGCCGCCACGACCAAGCGCCCAAAGAGCCTCCCGGTCGCTCCTTGGAAGACGCTCGAGACGGCGTCCTCATCATCAGCTGATTCCCCGGTCACGATCTCACCCGCAGTGGCGGACCGGAAGGTAAACAAGATGTCATGCGAAGGGAAAGGACAAGGGTGAAGGTAGGGGGAGGGCGAAGAGAAGAAGGGGAGGGAGGAAGGATAGAGAACCAGGAGAGGGAGCGAAGGGAGGATAGAGGGAGGGGAGGGAGGGAGGGGAGGGAGGGGAGAGGGGAGGGGAGGGAGAGGGAGGCAGGGAGGAGAGGAAGGGGAGAAGGCAGAGGGGGATCGGGAGAAGGGGAGGGAGAGGGAAGGGAGGAGGGGAGATGCAGGGAAGTGGAGAAAATAGAAGAAAGAGAGTGGAGAAGAAGGCGAGGCGAAGACGGAGGGACGAGGAATAAAAAAAGAGAGGAAGAGGAAAAGACGGGGAGGGAGGAACGCAAGACGGAGAATAGGAAGAGGAAGGGAAGAGCAAGAATGTCCTTGTGAACTCCAAAGGTGCCGTCACACTAGCACTTTTTTCCGTTAAATTTTTGACAATTTTCAATTTTCTGAAATATTATCAATTTTTGAAGGAATTGTCGATTCTTCCAGTCCAGACGATAATGATCGTTTCCGTCTGACAACCTTTCCGTCGACTTTTCAGCAAAGTCAAATCAAGAGCCATATTCGAGAACGTTGATATGATGTATAAAATAAAATTGTCAAAAAAATGACGGAAAAAAGCGCTAGTGTGACACGGCCTTAGAGACACCTTCCTACAATTAATTTTCATTTTTCTCCTAAAACCACGTATCACTTCCCCTAAAATTCCTCTTCTATCCAATTCTCTCTTCTCTCTCCATCTCCCCTTTCGGAATGCCAAACTATTCTTCTTCTTATCCACTTCTCTGCTTAGTGCTCTCCTATCTCTCTCTCTCTCTCTCTCTCTCTCTCTCTCTCTCTCTCTCTCTCTCTCTCTCTCTCTTCTCTCTCTCTCTCTCTCTCTCTCTCTCTTCTCTCTCTCTCTCTTCTCTTCTCCTCTCTCCTCTCTACTCTCTCTCTCTCTCTCTCTCTCTCGTTCTATTTCCTTTCTTGCCCTGTCTTGCTCCTCTTCTCTCGTCTTCCTCTCCCCCTTTTTCTCCCTTTTCTGGCAACACAGTTGAGCGGGAAAAAGGTTCATTCTCTTCTCTCTCCCTTTCTATTGTTCTATATTATTCTCTTTTCTTCCTTTCCTTTCCCTTCCCTTTCTCCTTTCTCTCTCTTCTCCCGTTCTGTTCTATTCTCTTCTCTTCTCCTTTCTTCCTTTCCTTTCCCTTACTTTCCTTCACATATCTTTTCTTCTTTTTCGTTTCTATTCTTTTTTTTTTCTTTTTCTTTTTCTTTTCCCTTCCTTCACATCTCTTCTTCCGTTCTATTTCATCCTATCTATCCTATTCTATTCTTTTTCTCTTTTCTTCCTTTCCCTTCCCTCCCCTCCCTCCCCTCCCCTCCCCAACCCCCACCCCAATTAACCCCCCCATCTCCCTCAACCGTTTTCCTTCCCCACACCCTCCCCACCTCCCCTTCCCTCCCCCCCCTTCTTACCCTTCGATTTCCCTTCCCCGAGGGCGCGTGAGTGAGGGGGGCAGCGTGAGTGGGGAGGAGGGAGGGACAAGGGTAATACCCATTCCTAATTACCCCTCCCACATGCCCTCCCGCCCTCCCTTCACCCCCCACATGCCCTCCGCTCTCCCCCCTCCCTTTACCCCCACATGCCCCCCCCCTTCCCCCTCCCTCACCCCCCCACATGCCCCCCCCCATCCCCTCAAATGCCCTTCCCCCCCTCCCTTCACCCCCCCCTCCCTCCCTCCCCTCCCTCCCCCGCCAGTCGAAATGTCGGTCAAACGTTTTCCGAGAATGACGTAACGTTACAGCTCCTCTTTGGAAACCGATGCGTTAAAGCGGTTCGAAAACTGACACTAAAGAAGAAAAATCAATGTTTTTTTCTCCATAATTTCTGAATGAATCATTCAAAATATTGAGAAAAAATAAGAAGAAAATTAAACGTTTTTTTCCATAATTTCTAAATGAATTATTCAAAATATTGACACAAAAGAAGATAAATCAATGTTTTTTTCTCCAAAATTTCTGAATGAATTATTCAAATTATTGAAAGGAAAAATAAGAATAAATCAATGTTGGAATTTTCTATATTTTCTAAATGAAATTATAGTTCAAATTATTAGAAGAAAATTAAGAAAAAATCAATGTTCTTTTTCCACTAATTTCTGAATGAACTTATTCATAAATACTTTAGAGATAAAAAATACGATAAACTCAATGTTTTGAGATTTCTCGTATATTTTCTAATGATGAATTTATTCAAATTATCTGAGAAGAAAATAAGAAAAAATTCAATGTTCTTCTTTTCCATTAATTTCTGAATGAATTATTCAAAATACTGAGAAAAAATATTAAGATACAATCAATGTTGGTTTTGTCTAATAATTTCTAAGATGTAAGATCTTATTTTCCTACATTTATTGATGAATGAAAGAAAAATAGGAAGAAACAAGCTCCCATGTTCTCTTTTCTCCATTTAATTGATTCTAAATGAATTATTCAAAATATTGAGATCAGAGAAATTAAGAGAGAAAAATTCAATGTTTCTATTTGTGCCACTTATTAATTGTCTGAATGAGAATTATTCAAAATATTGAGAAAAGATAAGATAAGAATTAAATTGGGTTTTTTCTTGAATAAAATTTCTAAAGAATTGATTCCAGATATGAGGAAAAAAAAAAAAATGAAGAAGAAATACTTTTTTCGCCCATAATTCTAAGAATGAATTATGTCAAATATGAGAAAGAAAGATAAGAAAAGGAACAATTTACGATGTAATTCTTGTTCCCATTAATTTCTCAAACGAGGATTATTCAACAACTATGAGAAAAAAATAAATAAATATAACAAAAGAGACGACACACCGTTCGACAATTTAAGCTCAGAAGAAGTAAATCATCTTAATTAAATAACCTTAAAATGAACTTGGTTGTATATCAAAATAGGTCGGAACAAAAAAAATCATATAAATAAAAGACACACATAACCTCCAATAAATGACATATAAAGGAAAAAAAAAAATTACTTCAAAGAAAAAAAAAAAAAAAAAAGAACATCTTTTCCGGCAGTGACAACATTTTTCTTGACCCGAATTCCGCTCATAAGGCTCAAAATTCACTCTCCGATAAGCATGATTCCCTGAAAGGACGGAGTCAGTTTATGGGGGGAAATTAATTGCCGAAAATTGTTGTCGAAATCCTCAATTTCCCTCTCTCTCTCTTTACTCGCTTCTTCTCTCTTTCTCTTTCTCTTTACTCTCACTTCTCTCTCTCTCTTTCTCTGACTATTCTCTTTACATTCCTGCAAGTTCCGTCCTTTGGCCTAGTGTAGCTTTCGTGTAATTTTCTGGCGGCTTCACTTGTAACCCGACGTTCTCCTGGTCTTTCTCTTTCTTTCCGTTCGTTTGCCAACTCTCTATTCTCTTGGCTTGCATTCTTCTCGCACGTCTGTTTTTCTCGATTTTCCTTGTCCTATCTCCCCTTTCTTTCATTTGAACCCTTTTTCTTTTTCTTGTTTGTCTTTCTCTGCATTTCTTTGCATTATATCTTTCTTTCTCTCCTTCGCTCTGTGTCTCTTTTTGACGCGACTTAGATCCGTGTTCTTTCTCTCCCTCCCATTTT
>NW_020869282.1:177180-184680 GCF_003789085.1 Penaeus vannamei | reverse complement strand
CAACATAGAATTGGTACGAAAAGGTTCACACATTGTAATCTGTCGTACACATCCCCCGAGACTCAGTGCTGTAATTTTTAATGAAACTTTTTTTTCTTCCAGACATTCCAAGGTTAGTTTCTTGTCCCTTTTGACTCGTAGGATGCTCGCGAGATCCTCTGGTGTTGGATAATCATTAACGAATTTGATTTTTTGACATTTATGATTTGTGAGTTTGCAAGCGAGCGAGATGCAGCTATTACTTTTTTTCTGGAATAAAAGCACTTACCTGTGTGGATACAACATGCATATGAGGCATATTTCCACGCTGGCAGTACGCATATCCATCTACGGACAAATGTCTAAGTAGTAATATATAATTAATATCATTATCATCATCTTCATTATAATCTTCGCCTTAATTATCATTATCATTATCTCCACTATTATTTGTATTGGTTATGATGCTTTTGTTGCTGTTATTATGAGTATGATTTTTATATTTATTTATTTATTTTTTTATGATTATTTTATTTTTTTGGTCAAGACTATCATTATAAACATAAAGGGAACCTCTTCTTACGGGCTTGGAAAACCCCGAGTTCATTGCCAGAGGTCAGGTCAGGTCAGTAGAGACCTTTAAGTCCACGGGGAGTGAAACAGGTTGCGGGACATTCCTTTTAATGTTAAAGAAATGTTTAAGGTCATTGGTATTTTACTGGTTATTCTCTCTCTCTCTCTCTCTCTCTCTCTCTCTTCTCTCTCTCTCTCTCTTCTCTCTCTCTCTCTCTCTCTCTCTCTCTCTCTCTCTCTCTCTCTCTCTCTCTCTACTACCTATCTCTCACTCACTCACTCACCTACACTCTCTTTCTCCTTCCTTCTGCTACTACCCTTCACCTTCCCGCTACTCACACTCTTTCCCTTCTCTTATTTTTTCCCTTTCTCTCTCTCTCTCTCTCTCTCTTCTCTCTCCTCTCTCTCCTCCCTCTCCTCTCCCTCCCTCCCTCCCCTCCCTCCCCTTTCCCCTTTCCTTTCCACTCCTCACACTCTCCCTTCCACTCATCATTTTTTCCTCCTCTTTCCTCCACCCTCTCTCTCTCTCATTTCCTCTCAGAATACCTCCAGGCACTCATAGGCTGAACCATCCTATTTCCCAGCAATCTTTATAGAGCCAATGAAATCTTTCCTTGAGTATAAATATCCTTCTCTTCTGTTTCTTTCCGGTTAGAGCAACTGGTTCTGCGTGTTTAGAGCATTGAATTTATTATTATTATTCTTTTTTTTCATGTTTTTTACTTAAACGTTTTTCTTATTTTCATTTTTAAATTTGTTGGTCTGTGCGATTTGCAGTGTATGAGTTTGTTGTGTCGTATGCTGCCGTGACGTATGTGTTGTGTGGTGTGTGTGTGTGTGTGTGTGTTGTGTGTGTTGTGTGTGTTGGTGTGTGTGTGTGTGTGTGTGTGTGTGTGTGTGTTGTGTGTGTGTCTGTGTGTGTCTTTTTAATACTTAATTGTGCGATAGGGACTCAACCTTGATATCATAGAATATAGTAAGAATAATTAAAAGAAAGAAACAAGAGTTTCAGCTTCAATTATCTCTAACAGGAACCTGATGGCGTGGAAATATAATTACATTGAAAGTTAAATCGAGGGGAAAACGAGTAAATCTATGTATTTGGTATGATCATGTGCACACCACACACACACACACACCACACACACACAACAACACACACACACACACACACACACACACACACAACACACACACACGCACAAAAAGACACACACATTAAAAAAACAAGAAACACAAACACGTTACATATATAAATCTATACAAATATAAACAAAACGCAATCAAAAAGTGTTAAAATATACAGAATTCTCCCTATCACCCCCCCCCCCCCCCGTATTTATCCTGTAGCAAAATACATGACCACAACCCCCTCGGAACCGGCCTACAGTGCCTCCGTATTAATGATCCGCCGCGCGTGTTTGTTCCAACTTAAGGCATTGGGAATTTTCGTTGTGGCTTTTTAAGACGTTTTATCTCCGAAGTTTGCAACAGACGGAATGGCTTTGCGTGTTGCAGGCTCTGTGCCGGGGCGCCGCGGTTCCCCTCGCCGCCCGTGGCCGTGGGCGGAGGCGAAGGGGGCCTCCTTGCAAGGTTCGTCTTTTTAATCATCACTTTATCGTTATTTCTTATTATTTGCTCATTTCACTTTTTTCTTTCATTTCTTTTCATCTTATTCTACTTACCCTATATCTACTTTTTTTTCATTTATCATATTTGCATTTCATTTGTTTGTTTGTTTTCTTACTTGTATTTCTTACTTGACTGTTGACTCTATTGCACGGTGGGCTATTTTCTCAGTTTATTCCATTTTATTATTTTATCTTTTTATTATCAATATTTATTTTATTTAATTTTATTCTACTTTATATGATTCTATTCTTATTTTGTTTTATCTATTCATTTCCCATTTCGTTTACAGTATATTCATTTTCATTAATTTACATATACACATATTTTGGCATTCATTAATCTTATTTTCGTTTTCCCTTATTCACTCGGAAACTGTGATATGCGAAATATGGCGACTTTCCTTTCTCGTGATTGCAGAATGAAACTTCAAGACATAAAATCACTGACTCTATAGAATGCTTTGTAATTTCATTTAGACGGGATGTATTCTCTCTCTCTCTCTCTCTCTCTCTCTCTCTCTCTCTCTCTCTCTCTCTTCTCTCTCTCTCTCCCCTCCCTCTCCTCTCCCTCCTCCCTCTCCCCCTCTCCCTCTCCTCTCCCTCTCCCTCTCCCTCTCCCTCTCCCCTCTCCGCTCTCCCTCTCCCTCTCCCTCTCCCTCTCTCTCCTCTCCCCCTCCCCTCCCCTCCCTCCCCTCTCCCTCCCTCTCCCTCTCCTCTCTCCCCCTCCCCCTCTCCCCTCCTCTCCCTCTCTCCCTCTCTCCCTCTCCCCCTCTCCCTCTCTCCTCTCTCCTCTCTCTCTCTCCCATGGTTGTGGCTCTGTGATATTAGTAACTGTGTGTTTGGTTCTCATAACTCGGCCTTGTTTTGGTGAATGCTGTGACTGTATGTGAATTTTCTTTTTTCGTCTTCTTCTTCTTTTATCTCATTTTTTTATTTCTCTTATTCTTATTTCTTTCTTTCTGCCTGCTTTTGTTTTTTCACACTCTTCTTTTTTCTTTCTTTCTTTCTTTTTTTATATCTTCCTACTTCTTCCCTTCCTTTTTCTCACTCTTTCTTTCTTTATCTATTTTTTCTTTCTGCCTACTTCTCCCCTTCTTTTTTCAAACTATTCTTATTCTTTTATTTTTTTCTTTATTTTCCTTTCTTTCTGTCTACTTCTCCCCTTCTTTTTTCTCACTTATTATTTTTTATTTCTTTCCCTCGATGGTTAAGGCTGATAAATTGAGCTTGAATAATTGCATAAAAGGCTCAATTGCACTCTGCTTGGCTTTTATTGGCTGTAGCATCTGGTTAATGAAGGGGAAAGAGGAATCCAATTATAGTGGCTAGTTAATTAAGGTGTTGGATTGAGGATAAAGGTAAATTGGTATTCTGTATAAATACTAGAGAATAAAGAGTGCAAGAAAAAATAAAACGATGGAAAAGGAGGTAACGAAAGTTCAAACAAATAGATAATAATAAAAATAAGAGTGAGAGATACTGAAGGGTAAAAATGCATATGACAAAGAGAGGAGAGAGAGAGAGAGAGAGAGAGAGAGAGAGAGAGAGAGAGAGAGAGAGGAGGAGAGAGAGAGAGAGAGAGAGAGAGAGCGAGAGAGAGACAGATAGAAACAGAAAAAATAGAAGAGTGAGTGAGAGACCAGAGAGAGAGAGAGAGAGAGAAAGAGAGAGAGAGAGAATGAAATAAGAGAGGAAAACCTCCGTCAATAAACATTTATATTCTTACATCGGGCAGTTGCAACACGACTTAAATCTTTCACCATTGGTCCCACCGTTTCACAATATCCAAAGACCCAAATTATCATTAATTCACAAGAGTTTTTACTTCTCTTATGGCCTTCTTCTCTCGCCTACGTTGTATTATTATTATTATTATTATCATTATTATCATTTATTGATTGATTTTAATACAGTTAGCATTTCATTATTATAATAGGGGTTTCTGGGGTGGCGGAGCCTTGTTGGAATAGAAAGGGAAGAAACAAAAGTGAAAGTTTAATTTTCTATTCATTGTTTTTGATACAGTGGGATATGTCAGTTATTACGTAAGACACAGACAGAAACAGACAAGACAGCCACACGCTAGGAGAGAAAGGAGAGGAGAGAGAGAGCAGGCACTGAGCGCACCGCCACGCACGAGAGAGAGAGGAGAAGAGAAGTAGTAGTAGTAGTAGAGTGAGAGAGAGAGAGAGGGGAGGGGGGAGAGGATGTGGGCAGGTGGTGTGGCTCGCGGGAGGAGAGAGGGAGGAAAGACAGAGAGTGGAAGAGAGAGGGAGGAGAACGCTGGGAAGAAGGAGAGAGAGGAGAGAGAGGGAGGAGGAGAGGAGGAGAGAGAGAAGAGGGAAGAAGGGCAGAGAGAGGAGGAGAGAGGGAGAGAGAGAGAGAGGGAGAAGAGAGAGGGAGAGAGACAGCTAGCCGAAAGGAGTGAAAGAAAGCAGAGAGGACCAGCTAGCGAAAAGAAAAGGTGGGAAGAAAGTGAGAGGGAGAACTCGGCAAGCTTATCGGGAAGGAAAGGAGAGAAAATTAAAGACGCGGAATCAGACAGCTAACGAGTACAAGGGACCACCAACACCTTAAAGAGCCGGAAAGAAGAGAGGGGTGGGGGGGCTGAGGACTTGGCAGAGAAGGAATGTGGAAGATACCAAGAAAACTTGGTAGTGTTGTATTATTATTCCAAGTTAACGAGCCCGCAGGAAATACATTAAATAAAAGGAAATCAGTAAAAAAATAGATAAGTGAATAAAAGAATAAAAAAAATAAAAAATATAGAAAATATAACAAACTAGAAGCACTTCAGAGAATCATACCTCACCAAGGCAATAGGGATTGGTGGTCACTGAGTCCAATGAAAATATTCACACTTGAAGAATTACATCAAAAATCCTTCTTTCTAAAGTACTCTGGTGACTGCTTGTTTCCCCTACCTTGCAATACCTAATGAATCCTTAAAAATAATCCCGTTAAATAATCCACTAATAGTTAATTGACCTGACCTAAGTTGGGCTATAAGGCACACTTCTAGTTAGAATTCATTAAAAAATTGGTTCTGTTTTTTTTTTATTCTGCTAACCAGCTGACCATCTAGAAGCACTGTATCCGAGAAAAAAGAATTACATCAAATCACCTCTTTCTTAAGTACATTAAATTGAACGTACAACAACCTCCCTTGGCGGGAAAATGATAAAGCGTATTAATATAAATATAATGTTTTAATCCCTATTTGCTGAGCCATGAGGGCATGTGGGGGCGATATTATTTATAATTAATTTATATTTAAGCACTACTGACGCGAAATCCGATCACAAAACACAAAAAAAAATCCATTTAGGGCCGAGGACTCTGGGGCACTCACAACAAAACCCCAAAATTAAGGGTTTTAGTTTATCCTGGGTAAACCCAACTTACATAACGTGAGTACCAAAGTGTGGCCCGGAGGCAAGGAACAGAAAACTGTAACTACAACACACGCGCACACACTGTGGAACAGCACTCGGAGTGCGTGCGTGGCTAGTTCCGGAAACGAGAGAGAAAGGTGTAATTAGAGGAACAGGAACGTAAAAAAGAATAAGACCAGGAGGGAATCAGGTCTAGAGTATCCGGCTGAGGAGGCTACGTGTGGCACAGGGGAAGGACAGAAGATTGGCAAGGAGTTCGAAAACTACGGTGAGTGGCAGCGTTCAGGGAATAGACCCGGGGGAGATTTAACCTCATCGCCCGCGCGCGGTGTGTGTGGAAAGCTCTCTTCCTTGCACCAAAGAGAGAGAGGATATCACGGGTGTACGGCCCACAGGAAAAGAGAGAAGAAAGAGGCCAGACAACACAGGCGGGGCCACGCGCTCAGAAAAGATGCGTTATCCTTCAGGAGGGCCAGGAGTTGGCGGTGGGGCAGAAAATCGGGAGGCAGGGATTTTGCCTTTGGTTTCTGGTGGAGGGCTGGGCTTGGAGATACGATCGCGGGCGCAGATTCGGGCATTTGCGCTCGTAGAGAGTGGGTTGAGGTGTTGGAGTCAGAGCACACACAAAAGCACTAGAATACCATGCACACAGAACACACAACACAACACAAACAAACAAACAACACACACACACGCACATAAACATACGCAAGCGCACACACACAGTCGCTGTGACAAGCCCTTGGAACTCGAGGGAAGATATACCAGAGACTCTACTGGTCCACGTTTTGCTCCAGAACAAATATGCCTCGTGGACTCCCTATGAGGTTCGATTCCTATCTCTGACGATCTGAAAGGTGTAATCCATAGACTTTATCTTTCGCTCGTCCGCCCCCAGTGGGGTAGCTCCTCAAATGGACATCCTTCCCGCCCCATGTATTTCCGGGCGTCAAGGGGAATTCCCCGATGTCGATCCTTCTTACTTTAAGTCTTTTCTTATCTTCGCCTTGCCCATGACGTTTCTCAGGCAGGGAGCTCCGCCTCGGTCCTCAAGGGGCTAATGGTCGACCTCCTCCTCGAGCTTCTTCTCTGTCTACGAGGAACACGGCGGCTGAGACAAGGTTAAGGGAATAGAAGATTTTTTTTTCTTTCTTTCTTTTTGATACCTACCCCTTCCTTCTTTCTCTTTGTCTCTTCTTATGTTTCTTTATGTTCTTTCCCATATTCTCTCATTTCTTTCTCTCTCTCTCTCTATCTATCTCTTCTACTCAACCAACAAAAAAATTAGTCTGTCTCCTCCTTCTTCTTTTTTCTCCTCCTCTCTTCCTTCTCTTTCTCTTCCTCCCCCTCCTTTTCTCCTTCTCCTCCTTCTTTTCCTCTTATCCCCCTCCCCCACCTCTCCTCTTCCTCTCCTTCTCCTCCTCTTCCTCCTTCTTCTGCTCCTCCTTTGCCTTCGCTTTCTCCTTCCCCTTCTCTCCTCCTCCTCCTCCTTATTCTTCTTCTTCGCCTTCTCTTTCTCCTTCTCTTCCTCTTCTTTATCAACGTCATCCTCTTCATCATATCCTCCTCCTCCTCTTTCTTCTTCCCGTTTTCCCTCGACCACGAAATGCCAACACCCCCCTCATAGAAAACGGGATTGGCAGAAGTACTAAAGCGGAGGCGAAAAGACCATCATAGTTGGAGGAAAATTAATTATAATCTTGTGAATTAATTATAATTTGGGACGCTGGCTATTTTGCAGTGGTGGTGCTATTTACGGTTTATCTCATCAGGTTGCAATTTAATCCTGTTGCGAATGCTAGAAGTAAAGATAGAAGAAATCCGTTTTTTTTTTTGGGGGGGGGGGTGTTTTGGGTGCTACTTAATTCTTCTCTTGTTTTCCTTATTTTGTCATTTCTTTTTCTTCTCTCTCTATTCCTTGA
>NW_020869282.1:167180-169680 GCF_003789085.1 Penaeus vannamei | reverse complement strand
CCTTTGATAAATCATAAAAAATGGTTTTATATCAACTGAAATAAGGCTCAAATATCACCAAATCAGGGTCAGAGATCCTTCCATATTTCGGATGTTAGCACCTACTTTTCTGAATAAAAATAAATAAATAAATAAATAAATGAGGGTATCACGGGATTCCTAAAAAAATCTGCATGTGGAAAGCAAGCATCGTAATCATGTTCTATCGACTGTGCAGGACATAGACCCTTATGGCGTTTTCAGCGGGTGGTCTTTGAGTGACCTTATATTTCATGTCCTCGCTTTCTCTCCCTCTCTCTCTATCCATCTATCTAGGACACATACACGTGTGTGGATGTACACTCACTCACACACACACACACCACACACACACACACACACACACACACACACACACACACACACACACACACACACACACACACACACACAACACATAAATTATATAATATAATATATATATATATATATATATATATATATATATATATATATATATATACATACACACACACACACACACACACACACACACACACACACATTACACATACACATACACACACACACACACACACACACACACACACACACACACACACACACACACACACACACACACATATATATATATATATATATATATATATATATATATAATATACATATATAATATACATACATACATATTTATTTTAACACACACACACTTATATATGTATATATGCGTGTGCGGATATACATGTGTGTGTTAAACATATAAATATACAATACACACACAACACACACACACACACACACACACACACACACACACACACACACACACACTCACACACACACACACACACACACACACACACATACACACACACACACACACACACACACACACACACACACACACACACACACACACACACACACACTCACACTCACACTCACACTCACACTCACACTCACACACACACACGACACATACACATACACATACACATACACATACACATACACATACACATACACACACACACACACACACACACACACACACACACACATATATATATATATATATATATATATATATATATATATATATATATATATATATATATATATGAAAATGAAAACAGCCACAAGGAAAATAGAAAATAAATGTAACGCTGCGAACCCTTCATGAGTTCCTCTTCAGACAAATAATAAACCGAAATGGATTCAGGGAGAGAATTTTGACGTTTATATAGTGGTAGAAAGACAGAACAAGATCTGGGTAAGGTGTCTGGAGGGTCAAGGTCGAAGACTCTGGGGAAAGCTTTACTAAATAACGATGAGGTAAGATCATTGGCCAGCATTCAAGTTAAAATTGGGTAATTTTCTAGTTAGTTAGCAGGGCTTCAAGTATTTTTCTCTCATAAGAGTTTGACGATTCATGAATTATTTTGGCGTCTTTGTAGTTGAACTGATGTCCTCCGACACGTGTCAGTAAAACAGACATTAGATTTTTTGGCGTCTCTGACATCACGTCTATGCTTATAATTTTTTTTTTTCAAAAGTTCTACCGGTTTTGTCCATGTAAAATTTGAAGCAGTCCTTACAAGGAGTCGTATAAATACCTGGATAGGTATCAAGAGCACCGCTGGCTGCATAACTAACCAAAGCATTACGTAACGTGTTCGTATATGTAAAAACAATGTCAATGCCAGCTCCTTTAAACATAAGGCTTTTTCAATCGACGGAAGGGCTGTACGGAATAATTAAGAGATTATTGGCACTGTCCTGTTACGTGTTACGGGAATGATTGTAAGATTCCCATTTCGTAGATAAATTTCGAAAATACTTCAAAGATAACGTCGAGCTCACGATCGATGAATTCGTTATCGCAAATCTAACAGGAACAACGAGACAATTTCTTATATACAACGGGTGAGTCATAAAAGCGAGCCATTTACATTGGATAAAGAACGTCGAGAAAAGGTAATTTGCCTGTCTTCCCATTCGACTTTAAAATTCTTTAAATTTAAATTTAAATAAACTTTTTAAAAAAGTACGATCGAAACCAAATCGTGTCAGGCGGGAGGATTGGCGGAAGTAGTTAAGATTCAAACATTTCCATATATAAATTAGCAAGAACCAGGCTAAGGCTACTTCCTGCCGCGATACCAAGAATTTGCTTATAGAATTCTCCGTCAAAAATAAAGACATTATTCGTGACACACAAACGGATAAGATCAATAAAGTGATTGACCGGAATAGGGATCTTCTGAGGAGACGAAGAAAGTTTTCTTTCAAGAAAATCTAGCACATCGTCAAGCGGGTCATTAGTATACAAGGATTCGACATCAAAACTCACCATTTATCTATTTATTTATTTATTTATTTATTACTATTATTATTCTTTTTACCGTGCGTCGGCAAATGTTTAACTTTATCCATGAAATCCATCGAATGTTTAAAAATGACTTAAGGATAAGGATCCCATAAGAGGAGACAAAACGCT
>NW_020869282.1:154680-159680 GCF_003789085.1 Penaeus vannamei | reverse complement strand
GATCTGTTATTGATCGCTATAATTATTACATCGTTATTGTTCATTTATTATTAGAAAATCATCATCATTGTCATCTTCGCCTTCACCATCACCAATCCCATCATCATCATCATCATTATTATTATTTATTTTTATTCGTTTGTCTCATTTTGAGAGGATCATCTTACCTCCTATTTTCAGGTTTTGCCTCTTTATTCTATTCAAGTTCGAAGTTTATAAACGGGTCTGCTGAAATTGCTTCCTCCTGGGAATTCACTATTTTTAGAGACTTATTTACTGCTCCTAGTTCCTTTTTGTTTCAGTCTGGAATTAGTTCGTCTGTTCACTGTCTCATGTTGGCCCCAGACCTTTTCTTCGAGGTACACACTTCCGCAAATCCAGGAAAAGCAAGAATTCTCGCTTGAGTATCGAAGGAACACTTAGGGCTAAACTAAGTAATGCCTTCAGACTGCTATACATAGTAAGTATGAGCACGACACACCTCTTACACACTAGAGAGGCGTCAAACGGGAAATGCCAATGTATTGACTTTTTCACTACACATATGTTTTTGATAGATAAAACTACATTTCTCTTTGGACTAGAAAAATCAGTAATGAATATCACAGGTAGCAAAGAAAAAAAGAAAGAAAGAAAAAACAAATCTTGGTTTGGGATTTTGGGATTAACAGCATGGGTTGAGCAGTCATATGTAGTGAGTAGTTTTGTTAGATATGAATTACGGCGTAATATCTTTTAAAAAGTATGCTTTTATAGGGGGATAAATATACGGACAGCCTTCTTTAGAGTCGATATTACCAGCCATCAACAGTGCTTCCAAAATATCAGAGGAATCGGACGCAACGAACCTTTTTTCTTGCACTCATTCTGGCTTCCACACACTCACTTGAATTAGACTCAAAGTCAAAGAAAATGTCCGACAAAAAAAGGCCGTTATTCACTGACAGGATGTTGGCTTGTCATTATGAAGCCCAAGGCAGCAAGTGCTCGTGTTCTCTGGCCGGGATTGGGGTTGGTGCTGCTCTTAAGTAACGGCTTGCTCTTCTTTGTCAGTTGAAGAAAATCTCCATAATCTTAAGCTCAAGTCTGCTGGGTGATTAAAAAAAAAATCAAGTGAATGAGCAAATATGAATAAATAAATATATGAATAAATAGACCCTCTCTATTGACTATATCTTCCTTGCTTACGCCCATTTTCCTTTGTTCGTCTTATAAAACCCTTGATCTCGCGCTGTAATTATATTCTTACTTATGTGTTGAAATTATGAAGACTTGTACTCTAGCAAAGTTGTTTTGGTTTTACCTTACTAATTGTTGTCTATTGCCCTCTCTCTTCCCTCTTTTCCTCTGTTCTCCTTCCCAGATATATCTGTCTTTGCGTTCAAACCCTTAGTTACTACCAGTAAGTGTATAATAGGTGTGGGAGACCTTTTAATTTCGGCCTTTGTTCCACCAGAAATCTTTTCCTTTGTCTTCGTGTTATACATACATATATATATATATATATATATATATATATATATATATATATATATATATATATATATATATATATATATATATATATATATATATATATATATATATATATATATAGTAATATATATATATAGACACGCTGATCCATCCACTTCATACAAATATCTGTTGTTCATGGATAGGTAATTATATGTTATTATATTGGGAGGCCTTCTATTCTATAAAATAATTTTTACACAGAAATCATCTTCCCTTTGTCTTCATGTTCTGTTGGGGCATAAATTGCATAGAACACACAAAGCATCAACCTCTCATTCTTACAAGTACCTGGTTTCCTATCAGTTTCAATTCGATCATTCCTAGGTAACTCTCTTCAGTATAACAACCCTCACCCCGCTGATGTCTGCCACTCGCTTCTCTACCAGAAACGCTTATTCCCCCCCCCCCCCCCCGTGTTCGTTCAGTATTTCTCTACGGTGTAATTTCCTTCACTGCAATTTCCGGGATTCATTTTTTCAACTTTTTTTTTCCGCCATGTCCATCACACATTCAGCTAGGTAGAGGTTTTTGTACGTTTGCGATTATGTTCTTTGAACTTTTTCCGTTCACAAAAAAAAAAAAAAAAAAAATAGCAAGAACGACACCCAAAGCAGAAACAATAAATGATAAAAGTAGCATTAAGAAATCATGAACATGACTAATAATTATCTGTAACATTAACGAAACCAAAATAATCATATGATCATTCTATATAATTACCATCCACCTTCCCATTACCGCTGCTATCATCATCACCACCACAATGGCATTTCATTTGGAAGAAACAAACCCTTAACGAAACAACTGCGTGAGACTACCACAGCAACGACTCGGCGAACGACCCTCGGCTCCTCTCGCGTTGCACAGGAAGACTCAAATTGCACGCATGATTAACGCAACAGAAGGAAACGCTGTTGCACTGCAGTCACTCGACCCCCTGCAATCTGGGCACTCGGGGCATCGTTTTATAAGATAGGTGACACCGCGAGGCCCCCGCAGCTGGCACTCAAAAGAGATGCATGGACAGACGCGAGTTTTTTTGCGCTTTTTTTGTGGAAGGGGGCGAGGGGGGGGGGTCGTGGGGTCATGTTTTTCAAGATGCCTGAAGAACGAGGAATACGAGTTGAGATGTGTCTCGGCTTTTGTTTCTGTACAACTTTGTTATTATTATTAATATTATTGTTATTATTATTATTGTTTTTTATTATTATTATTTGTTTTAAACATATAATTCATCACTGTCGCTCTTACACACAGTCACATAAACACACTCGCGCGCGCTGTGCTGTGTGTGCGTGTACATGCGTGTGTGTGTGTGTGTGTGTATGTGTGTGTGTGTAATGTGTGCGTGTGTATTGTTGTGTTGTGTGAGAGAGAGAGGAGAGAGAGAGAGAGAGAGAGAGAGAGAGGAGATAGAGAGAGAGAAGAGAGAGAGAGAGAGAGATAGAGAGAGAGAGAGAGAGAGAGAGAGAGAGAGAGAGAGAGAGACTGGAAAACGAACTCAATGACAACCACAGCACAGAAAGCAGTTCCTCACAAGGCAATGGTTCTCATTGTCTTGTGAGGAACAGGATAAAGGCATTAACTTTGAAGCGATGTAGGTCGATATAGCATTATGTACAAAAGGATTCTGTGAAATGATAATCCAAATAGTATAGAACTTATGTATATCAGCCTCTGTATTCATTCAGTTTACCGAAAATAAATGCCTATGTATATATACGCACAAATATATGTACACACACACAGCACACACACACACACACACACACACACACATACACACACACACACACACACACACACACACACACACACACACACACACACACACACACACACACACACACAACACACACACACACACACACACACACACACACACACACACACACACAACACATACCACACGGCACAAGAAAAAAAACGAACGCAAAATTATATGTCGACAGGGATACAGAAAGGCGAGTCGTAAACATCTTCATTATAATGTCACTGACACAAACTTTTACGACAGACTTTTCTTTGGCAAAACTGAAAAGAAAAGTTACCATTCTTCGGGTATTCTTTCCATTCTTTCTCTCTCTTGTTTCATTTTTTTTTTTTCTTTCTTTCCGATGTTCTCCAGTGTTCTACAATTGCTTATCCTATATTTTGATATTCGTCAGTTATCTACGTCTGTTCTGCATCAAGCTCTTCGTTGTTATCTCCCTCTCTCTCTATTTATTCATCAACCGGTATTTTTTTTACTTTTATTTGTTCTCTTCACCTATTATGTTCTGTTCTACCTCGACATTTCTTATTCATTAACCTGTATCTTTCATCCGCCTGTGTTTACCGCGTGTAATCAGCTTTCCCTGGTAATTTGTGCTTGCTTAATGTTCCTCAGTGTTCTCTGTTCTCCTGCTTTGAGGATTCTAATGCACACATCACTAGCCACATTTCCCTGAGGTCTTGCCTTGAGGATGTTATTACTGCCTAATTGCAAGAGCTCTTTGTTGCTCAGGCTCTTTCTTCCTGTTTTTTTTTTTTTTAGTCTTTGTTATCAGGCTTTTTATCATCATTATTTTTTTATTTTTCTTATTGGTTTGATCTCTGTTAGATTCATTTTTATTGTTGATATTATTAGTCTTGTTTTTTTATTGGTATTATCGTTATTATCATCATTTTCATTGTTCTTGTTATTGTTATCATTATTATGACTTTTTATTATCATAGGTGCTGTTATCAATCTAATCATTATTAGGATTATTCATATTGTTATTTTCATTATCATCATTATTTTCATTATTTTCGTTATTATCATCATTTTCATTGTTATCATCATTATCATCACCATTTGTTTTCTTAAAACCATTATTATTCTTATCCTTTTTATCGCTATCACGACTATTTCATTGTTATCATTCCTATCATCACACAGCTATCAACATCATTATTATCATCGTTAATTCTAATATAATCATTATCTTCATAACTTTAAATGTCAGTTTTATATGCTTATATTATCATCACAACCATAAATTTTACTGCTATTATCATTATCAATTTGAATTTTGTTATCATTTTTATATGTTTACTATCATCATCATCATTGACTTTTTTTTATTATCATCAATCTGAATGTTATCCTTTTTTCATGTTTATTTTCGTCATCACCATTTTTCTTAGATTTATAGTTACTATTGTGACTTTGTTTATTATTTCAATGATAATAAAAAATAATCTACTCAACGTTATCATCATCATTATTCCTACCTTTATCCACATTACTGTTAATTATTAATATAATTGTTTTACTAATTATTGTAAGGATGAAGTTAAGTGGCAGTAGAAAAGAAACCTTTAGTTACTATCATCCTCATCTTTAACGTTATCAATGAGATAATTGTTTTATTTCAGTTATCGTGTAATCGATACTGCTATTACAGTTACTGGTAATTTCAATATCGTCTCCTTAAGTTCTTTTGGTTTTTTTTAAT
>NW_020869282.1:144680-149680 GCF_003789085.1 Penaeus vannamei | reverse complement strand
TCTACCTATCCGCTCTCCGATAATCCACAATTTTTTTTATCGTCCTTTTTCTGTCCTCTTCCATTCAATCCTCCGTCTCATATCCTCTCATCCTCTTCTCTTCTCCATTATTATTTACTCTCACACTTCTTTTTTCCTCCTCCAATCCTCACCTTCACTCTCCCTTCCTCCTCCATCTCCCCTTCTTTCCGCATCCTCACTCCCTCCCCTCCCTTTCTCTTCCCTTCCTTTCCTTTTCTCCTTCGTCTCTCTCTCATCCTTCGCTCCCCTTCCTCCTCCATCTCCCCTCTCATCCTTCTGCATCTTTCACCCTTCTATTCCCTTCTCTCCCCGTCCTTCCATTTCCTTCTTCGTCTCTCCTCTTATCCTTCTTCCTCCCTCCTCTCCTCCATCTCCCCTCTCATCCTTCTGCATCCTTCAATTCCTTCTTCCCCTTCCTTCCATTTCCTTCTTCGTCTCTCCTCTCATCCTTCGCTCCCTTTCCTCCTCCATCTCCCCTCTCATCTTCTGCATCTTTCACCGTCCATTCCATTCCTTCCATTCCCTTCTTCTCTTGATTCTCATTTTTTGTCCTTTTGGATCTTTTGCTGTGATTGGTGGATATTTTAATGAACTTTGAGTGCTGTGATTGGTGGATATTTTTGAATGAACTTTTGGAGTGCTGTGATTGGGTGGATATTTTTAATGAACTTTTGGAGTGCTGTGATTGGTGGATTATTTTTGAATGAACTTTTGGAGTGCTGTGATGGTGGATATTTTTGAATGATCTTTTGGAGTGCTGTGATTGGGTGGATATTTTTGAATGAACTTTTGGAGTGCTGTGATTGGTGGATATTTTTAATGAACTTTTGGAGTGCTGTGATTGGTGGATATTTTTGAATGAACTTTTGGAGTGCTGTGATTGGTGATATTTTTGAATGAACTTTTGGCTGTGATTGGTGGATATTTTTGAATGATCTTTTGGAGTGCTGTGATTGGTGGATATTTTTGAATGAACTTTTGGAGTGCTGTGATTGGTGGATATTTTTGAATGATCTTTTGGAGTGCTGTGATTGGTGGATATTTTTTAATGATTTTTGGAGTGCTGTGATTGGTGGATATTTTTTAATGAACTTTTGGAGTGCTGTGATTGGTGGATATTTTGAATCTTTGGAGTGATTGGTGGATATTCTTTTGAGTGCTGTGACTTTTGGAGTGCTGTGATTGGTGGATATTTTTTGAATGAACTTTTGGAGTGCTGTGATTGGTGGATATTTTTGAATGAACTTTTGGAGTGCTGTGATTGGTGGATATTTTTGAATGAACTTGGAGTGCTGTGATTGGTGGATATTTTTGAATGAACTTTGAGTCGAATGAACTTTTGGAGTGCTGTGATTGTGGATATTTTGAATGAACTTTTGGAGTGCTGTGATTGGTGGATATTTTTGAATGAACTTTTGGAGTGCTGTGATTGGTGGATATTTTTTAATGAACTTTTGGAGTGCTGTGATTGGTGGATAATGTTTTGGAATATTTTTGAATGAACTTTTGGAGTGCTGTGATTGGTGGATGAACTTTTGGAGTGCTGTGATTGGTGGATATTTTGAATGAACTTTGGAGTGCTGTGATTGGTGGATATTTTGAATGAACTTTTGGAGTGCTGTGATTGGTGAACTTTTGTGCTGTGATATATTTTTGAATGATCTTTTGGAGTGCTGTGATTGGTGGATATTTTTGGTTGAACTTTGGAGTTTTTGTGATTGTATATTTGTAATGTTGGATTGTGGCTGGTGGATGTCTTGTCCTGTGATTGATGTATTCTTCTGATATTTCATTTGTTGGGTTTATGTAGATTGTTGTGAAAATTAGCTTGTGGTTTCTAATTTCTATGTATGTAATCAATAATCTATCTACTATCTATCTATCTATCTATCTATATCTATCTATCTATCTATCTATCTATTATCTATCTATCTATCTATCTATCTATATCTATCTATCTATCTATATCTATCTATATCTATACTATATCTATCTATATAGTTATCATTAGGAATATATTAGACCGAAAAATTGGACCTTTTAATGAATTATTTTTACAGCACTTTACCTCGAATATTTTCCTTCTCAAAGACTTTTATTTTTAGGACATTTCTTCAGTCAGGATACCAAGGACATGATAAATGAATATCGAGTATTCATTGGTGAACTACTGGAAATAATTTCGTATAAAAATAATTAGTAAGGATGTTTTGAAATTGCTCTCAAACGAATGGAGTTAATCAATGGAAATAGAAATAGAAATTGGTCTTTCGAATTTATTCTTGGTGGATATTTCATTAAAATCATGAGTATATCGAGACTCCAAGCTATGCAGCCTATCACTTAACAAATTTATTTAGATACAAATTACTTTGAGGAAAGGGAACGATCTAAAGATAGTCTATTTCGCTGAAGTATTAATAACACACCAGTAAGGGAATGTCTTTGGATGGGTAGCGACAGATACTGAATCCGTACAAGTGAAGAGCCTTATTCCTTTGCTTTTGAAAAAATAGTATTAACCTAAACATATATGAATTCTGGGTGTGATGTTTAAGGTCAGGACTAATACACCAAATATAGTGCCAGTTACAGTAGCATTCTCATGACATGTAAATCCTATATAGTTGGCATATTGATAATTAGAGATGACGATTGAACGAAATTAAATAATCATTAAATCCATGACAATAACGGCATTAAGAATACGGCAAAGAATCCAAACGAAAGTTTTTTTTTTTTTCTTTTTGTCAAGAATAGAGAAAAGGATACAAGAAAATGATGCGCACACGTCGAGAGCCACGAATCTCCGACCTACTGAATGCCTGTACCCCCCCCCCCACAAAATCAAATAATCATTATATCCATGACAATAACGGCATTAAGAATACCGTAAAGAATCCAAGCGAAATTAGTTTTTTTGGTCAAGAATAGAGAAAAGGATACAAGAAAATGATGCGCACACGTCGAGAGCCACGAATCCCCGTCCTACTGACTGCCTGTACCCCCCCCCCTTGTGTGCTAAGAATAGTTGGGGTCCTAATCGGTCGCGACGTCAGAGGGACTCGAATCCCCAATCCTTAGATTAGCAGTCGGGCGCCTAAACCCACTGAGCCATTGGAGAATTATAAAGAAAATGAGAAAGAATGAAAAAGATTTCGGGGGATTAACTTCTTCATTTTCTTTCTCTTCCTCTCCTTCTTCTTCCTTTGATCATCATCATCATAAAGTTGGGCTGAAAGAGAAGACGAAGTAAAAGATTTGAAGAGAGGAGAAATGAGAAGAAAGTGGTGGAAAAAAGGGTGAGAGTAATAAATAAAATGGGCGCTGTAGAAAAGCAAACAAACAAGAAAAGGAAAAAAAATAGATGAATAAAAAAGAGAAAAAGAGAGAGGGGAAAAAATGTTTCCCCGATCAGCATCAATTTTCACTATATGTATATATATATATATATATATATATATATATATATATATAATATATATATATATATATATATATATATATATATATATTATATATATCTTTTTTTTTTTTAATTCTTGTCATAGAAGGTTCACTGCAGGAAGCTATTGGTCCAGCTTCGAAGCTATGTGCATACACACATATGTATGTATGCCTGACCACCTAACATTAGTATAGATACTTCTCTATGTACCTCTTGTCATGTATGCCCTGACGAAGCAATAGCGATAAGGCCTTCGGCATATTCATGTGTTTCTTGTTCTTCCTTTGTTGTTCCTGTTGCAGTGTGTGTGCGTGTGTGTATGCGCGCGCGTGTGTGTATAATACCTATATACGTATATATATACAAACACACACACACACACACACACACACACACACACACACACACACACACACACACACACACACACACACACACACACACACACACACACACACACACACACATATATATATATATATATATATATATATATATATATATATATATATATATATATATATATATATATATATATACAGGTTACAGAGATCGAGTGAGCATGAGTGAACCGTTCTGACTGACGAGGAGATGAAAGGGTCAAAGGCCGAGAATATAATTAGTCCTGAACCGAAATTCCGATAATCCTTTGCCAAACGGACGAAAAAGCCTTCATTTGCTGTTTATGGAACTCTAGTGGTCTTGGATGAGGAAAATATTTTTATTTATTTGTTTGTTTTTCATTTCAAAAAACGGGTTTTGCGACTATGGTGCGTCAATTTTACGTATTCTTTCTATTTATTTGGCACTTGCGAGTAAAGCTTTTTTTTTAATCTAAATGTTTGATTCGAAGAAATCTTGTTTTATCAACATTCCTGTAACCTAACCTATCTGATCTTAAAACACCTGGAGTAAGATTTAAGGAAATTAAACACATTTCACCATTACTTCAACCACTGATACTTTTCTAATATAAAAAGGAGAAATACTGTCTTTCTTTTAATTTCTTTATGGTTTTAGTTTTCACAGTTTTTTTTTGCAGCAATGGTTCTCCCCCCTTCGCTCTCTCCCTTCCCCCTTCTCTCTCTCTCTCCCTCTCACCCTCTATCTCTCTATCGTAATATTGAAGGAAAAGATAAGGATCATGATGATGATAATGATAGTGATGATGTTAATAATGACAATAATTATGATAATTATCGTTATTGTAATCATTACTACTATTATTCTTATTATCATTATCACCTTATCAGTGTTATTAGTATTATCCATGTTAGCAGTATCATTATCATTACTATTGTTATTATGATCATTATTACTATCAGTATCCTTATCATCATTAACTTATAAAAATTGTTGTTACTGATTATAGACTTTATTAATATTGTTATTATCAATATAATCAGTATAATTTTGTCATGACTACTACTATCATTGCCATCACTGTAGTTATTATCATTATCATCATCATTATCATTATCATTATAATCACGTTTTTTATTATTGTTATCATTATCAGTTATTACTATCA
>NW_020869282.1:134680-137180 GCF_003789085.1 Penaeus vannamei | reverse complement strand
TGATAATATATACAAATACATATTAATACTATTTAGGCAATATTTCAGTGTACAATTTGAAACTGGAAATAAATTGCACAATATTTGTGAAAAGAGTAAATCTTATCGGGACTAACAGATCTATGAGAATGATGATCGTTTCAAATAAACAGATTAAAAAATCAGATTAAATAAAGGGAAAAGGACGAGGAGTGGGATGAAAAGCAGATTCTGGAAAATACAAGAAACTGAATGAAATATTAACAGCAAAACAATAAGCCGTTGGACGTATTACGAAATCTCATGAAACCTTCCGCGGATGTCGGATGGAAAAAACAGAGTGGTTTAGAGAAGTTAAAAAGAAGATATTCATTAACTAATAAGAACAATGACAGTGTGTGAGTGGTAATCGTAACAACAATGACTCTTAAGAAAATAATGATTATTGTCAATACACTTAAACAGTTGACCTACAAGGAAATTTATTTAATAAGAACAACAATAACAACAACAATTACTCTTCAGACAATAATAATGATTATTGTCAATACAATTAAACGGTTGGCCTACAAGGAAATTTATTTAATGATAAGAACAGTGACAGTGACACTGTATCAGTAATACTCATAACAACAATAACTAAGAAAATGATGATGATTATTGTCATTACATTTAATCCGTTGGCGTTTCCGTGCCTTTGGTTCTGTTGATGTGGTTATCAATGTCCACTAAAAGATCCTGGACAATGAATTCAATGAAACTTCAAATATTAAATGTTTTTCTGAAAAAATAATTAACGTACGAGTTGTTTTTTCAGCCCATTCATTTTTTCTTGTCCAGGTGATTAATATTCAAAAATAGTCTGACCCATTACAGTTATGATTTATCCTTTGTATTTCATTCGGGATTCCATTCTTCTTGTTTATTATCACGTTTTATATATCCTGTAATATTCTATCTGTTATGATTAGGAACTATGAATATGCTTCATATGTTTATTAGTTAATACTTCTTACAATAGAGTATTTCATTTATCTTTTACATCTTTTCTTCTCTTCGTTATGCTTCATAAGTTTATTAGGTCTTCTTACAACAAAGGATTTTTTTCCTTTTGCATATTTTCTTTTTTATTTTGTTTCATGTTTATTAGTTCTTCTTACAATAAAAGACTTCTTTTCCTTTTTTCCTTATGTTTCACAAGTTTATTAGGTCTTCTTACAATAAACGATTTCTTTTTCCTTTTATATCTTTTCTTCTCTTTATTTCCCTTCCTGGAATTTCACTCAGCAGCGTCTCTCCTCTTCCCTAATCTGTCCTTTCTTTCTCCTTTCTTCTTTCTTTTATCTTTCAAGTGCTGATAATCTTCTTCATCTTTTCTTCCTCTAGTTTTTTCCCTCCTCCTGTTTTCTTATCCTCCGTTTCCTTCTCTTTTCTCAGCTATTCTCCCTTCCTTCTCTCTTCCCATCCTCCTTTCCTTCCTTCTCTCTTATCCTTCTTTCCTTTCATCTCATTCTTATCCTCCTTTCTTTCCCTTTCTCTTCTCATCTTTCCTTCCTTCCTTCTCCCTTTTCATACTCCATTCCCTTATTTTCTCTTCTCAGTCATCCTTGCTTCCTTCCCTCTTCTCATCCTCCATTCCCTTCTCCTCTTTTCTCAGTCATCCTTCCTTCCTTTTCTCTTCTCATCTTCCCTTCCTTCCTTCTGTCTTTTCATACTCCATTCCCTTCTCCTCTCTTCTCAGCCATTCTTCCTTCCTTCTTCTCATCTCCCATTCCTCCCTTCTCTCTTCTCATCTTCCATTCTCTCTTCGTATCTTCCATTCCCTTCTCTCTTCTCAGTCATCCTTCTCTCTTCTTATCCTCCATTCCCTTCTTCTCTCTTCTCATCTTTCCTTCCTCCCTTCTCTCTTCTCATCCTTACTCCTTTACTTATCTTTTCTCATTTCCCGCTGTGGATTGTTGTGGTCGGTTGTGCTCCGGATCCGTTCGCGGGCGAGTGAACCAGCTGGATCAAATAAGGGAAGGGATAAGGCCGGTTTGGAACGTCCTTCTATTTCATGGTCTTGGCGGTGTTCGTTATTTGATAATCGTTAAAAGGAACAAATAATTGCGTAATAACTGATCTTAATTTGGATTTGAGACTTTCACCTAGAATGTATGCAGATTTCCGGCTTTCACCAAGAGGCGTTTTCCTTTGTTGATTATTTTCAAGTTCGTCTCCTTTTTATTTTCTTAATTATCATCTTGAGTATATATACAACGATAGCAATAGTAGTCGTAGGAGTAGTAATGACAATGGTAGTGGTGGCGGTGGTAGTAGTAGTTGTAATAGCAGTAGAGGTTGTAGCGATTATGATAATGGGACTACTGCTCTACGAAAAGCAAGTAGATAACATGTTTCATAAGAAAAGAAATACACAAAAATATTGTTGTTTGATAAATAGTCTAGAACAGATATTTTCTTTATCTTAATAATAGCAATGATTATGATAATTATGGTAAGGATAATGATAAGAATGATA
>NW_020869282.1:117180-122180 GCF_003789085.1 Penaeus vannamei | reverse complement strand
CATGGGGCGCTGGGTTAAAGGAAAAAGAAAGAAATAAAAAGGTAATAAAATGGTAGAATTATTATTAAAGTAATTGGAAGATAGAGAGAGAGAGAAAAAAAGAGAAAATAAAATAAGAGGTAATGAAATAGTAGAATTAATTAAAGTAATGGAATATAGAGAAAGAAAAGAAAAGAAAAGGAGAGAGAAATTAAGACTTTCTCTTCCATCGCGTGTCTTCACTGGGCTTAGATTATTATTTTTTTCACAGGAAATCACATATACAAATTGTCTTTAGTTCCTTTCTCTCCTTCCCCCCCCCTCTCTGGCTGTCTCTCCCTTTTTGTATCTCTCTCCCTTCCTGCCCCCACCTCTCTGTATCTACCTCTCTCTCTCTCTGTCTATCTTCCTCCCTCTCTCTGAATCTATCTGTCCCTCCCTCTCTCTGTCTCCCTCTTCTCTCTCTGTCTGTCTGTCCTCCCTCATCTGTCCCTCTCTCTCTGTCCTTCTGTCTGTCTAACTCTCTCTCTGCTCTCTCTCTCTCTCTCTCTCTCTCTCTCTCTCTCTCTCTCTCTCTCTCTCTCTCTCTCTCTCTTGTAAGTCCCTGTCTCTCCCACTGAACAGTTTTTATACCCGAGTTCGTTATACTTCAAAGAGAATTTCTAATATGCCGCCTTTATTTTTATCCTCCCGAGTACTCCCCGTCAACTGGTCCGATACACAACTACCCTATAAACTGAAGTACCAACTTGAATAACTAAGTGGTAGTTTGATACCTCTTACGTTCCCTTACGACCTGTTCAACGCACGCCCTCTCTCTCGTTCCGTTTTAATGTCTTTGTACTTGGGCACCATTCACGTGATGACAGTAGCAAGGGGAAATAAAGATAACAGAGGAATGCCACTGGATAACGCCCGTATTAAAGTCTTACTGGAACCCTCCGTCAGCACACCTGTCAGGGAAAGATTTTGAGAAGTTGGAGAGGGACAAAGGGACTTGTTTGTCACAGAAAATCTAGAATGATGGAGTAAAGGAGGGAGATAAGCTAAGCGTTCTTCCGCAAAGGGGAATAGAGAAATGAAGAATTGGAGATAGAGACAAAGCATAAACAGATTAAGAGAAAGCCTGGTCGAAGAAAGTCAGACTCATTTGAATGACGTAGTAATAAAATTCGCGTGAAGAAGTTGGAGGAAGAAGAAGAAGGGAAAGAGGAAGAGGAAGGGAAAGAGGGAGAGGAAGAGAGAGGGAAAGAGGAAGGAGAGAGAGAAAGAGAAGTTGGCTCGTTAAAAAGTAATAAAAGAAAAAAGAAAGAGGATGCACGGAAACAGATACTGTGAAAGATAAAGTTAAGAAAGATCGGTTACACAGCTTAAGGAGAATCTGTGGCAAAGGAAATCCAGCTTTGAACATGAAACACTACGCAGAATATACGGCTATGCAATCCTTCTAGTGAAACGAACGGTTTGGTGTAGTTTGAAGAAAGTCCAGGTTTCGTCTAAAAGAAAACTGGTTTCACTGTAAGCCAGAAAGTTACTGAAAACAATGATCCTAAATTTTGTTGTTATTATGATAATGAAATTGATGATTTAATGATAATATCATCATTGGCAACTAACATCAACGGGGGCGTATAGCCGATCCACCCTTTGCTTCCACCTACGAGGATCCCTCATAGCGAACCGCCGGGCAGGGACTCCTAGGTCGACCCACAGACCTCCGGATAATATCAGTCATATATATATATATATATATTATATAATGTATATATATAACATATTCATATATATATATATATATATATATATATAAGAATATCCCCCCCACCCCATACACACATACACACATCTATATCTTACATGTATGTATATGTATACATATATATATGTATGCATATATACATATGTATCTATATGTATACATATATACATATGTATCTATATGTATACATATATACATATGTATCTATATGTATACATATATACATATGTATATATATCGACATATATATATATATATATAAATATATGTGTGTGTGTGTGTGTGTGTGTGTGTGTGTGTGTGTGTATGTATTATTTTAAATATATATATATATATATATATATGTATGTATGTATGTTATATATACATTTGCATATATATATAATTTACAGTACACACACACACACATATATATAATATATATATGTGTGTGTGTGTGTGTATAAATATATATACATACATACATATATGTATGTATATATATATTTATATATCTGTCTGTCTATCTGTCCCTCCCTCTCTGTCCTTCCCTCCCCCTTCCTCTCTCTCTCTCGCTCTCTCTGTCTGTCTATTTGTACCTCCCTCTCTCTGTCCTGTCCCCCTCGTCTCTCTCTCTCTCTCTCTTCTCCTCTCTCTCTCTTAAGTCCCTGTCTCTCCCACTGAACAGTTTTTATACCCAAGTTCGTTATACTTCAAAGAGAATTTCTAATATGCCGCATTTATTTTTATCCTCCCGAGTACTTCCCGTCAACTGGTCCGATACACAACTACCCTATAAACTGAAGTACCAACTTGAATAACTAAGTGGTAGTTTGATACCTCTTACGTTCCCTTACGAGTGTTCGCACGCCCCCTCTCTCTCGTTCCGTTTTAATGTCTTTGTACTTGGGCACCATTCACGTGATGACAGTAGCAAGGGGAAATAAAGATAACAGAGGAATGCCACTGGATAACGCCCGTATTAAAGTCTTACTGGAACCCTCCGTCAGCACACCTGTTAGGGAAAGATTTTGAGAAGTTGGAGAGGGACAAAGGGACTTGTTTGTCATAGAAAAGCTAGAATGATGGAGTAAAGGAGGGAGATAAGCTAAGCGTTCTTCCGCAAAGGGGAAAGGAGAAATGAAGAATTGGAGATAGAGACAAAGCATAAACAGATTAAGAGAAAGCCTGGCTGAAGAAAGTCAGACTCAGTTGAATGACGTAGTAATAAAATTCGCGTGAAGAAGTTGGAGGAAGAAGAAGGGAAAGAGGAAGAGGAAGGGAAAGAGGGAGGAAGAGGGAGGAAAGGAGGAGAGAGAAGCGTTCTTCTGCAAAGGGGAGAGAAATTTGGAGATAGAGACATAAACAGATTAAGAGAAAGCCTGGCCGAAGAAAGTGACTCATTTGAATGAAGTAGTAATAAAATTCGCGTGAAGAAGTTGGAGGAAGAAGAAGGGGAAGGGAAAGAGGAAGAGGAAAGAAGGAAGGAAGGAGGAAGAGAAAGAGAAGTTCGTTAAAGTAATAAAAGAAAAGAAAGAGACAGGAAAAGGATGCACAGAATATATATATATATATATATATATATATATATATATATATATATATATATATATATATATATATATGTGTGTGTGTGTGTGTGTGTGTGTGTGTGTGTGTGTGTGTGTGTGTGTGTGTGTGTGTTTGTTGTGTGTGTGTGTGTCTGCGCATGTAGTTCAATTCACAAATAACCCTTTTCAGTAAACCAGTCAACACAAATGTCCCTTTAAACCTACAGAATCTGACCTCTATATGCAGCTAAAGAGTGTGTCTTAGTCGCGAAAATAAGAAAATATGAATAAGCACAAAATCTTTAATTTTGCCCCATTAGTACGAGTCGAGTTTTAATCAGCTGATCGACAGAGAAAAGCGTATATTGAGAACTATCTAATGCATGCTTTTAATGATTAATTAAGAGCACGAGAGACCAATACAGACTGGAATAACTGGTGAAATTATTCATATTTCTGTCTTTAATTTTACATGCATTTGCTCGCTGATCATTTATTTATTTACTTATTTTTTTCAAGATGAAATATTGACATTCAATGACTAGCAAGGAATTCCAGCTCGAGAAATACAGCGATGTTAAAATACTGTGGACTGATAAACACGGGGAATATTTTGTCTAATTGGATTTACAACGTTTTGGCATTTTCCCTTTTTTTAATCATTAAACTTTTGGAGAATTCGCTCAGTTAAGACTTTTAATAAAAGCCAAATGAAGCGAAAAATAGTGACATTTGCCGTGACGAAGAAAGTACAGTCATAATGAGCAGCATCACTTGAATTTCCTGTCAGGACTAAAAACAGTTTCAACAGTAAAAGCTAACAGTTGGTTCACCTCGGATTCCTTTACTATGTTATTATCCATTGTTATAACTTCACGATTTTCCTGTCAGGACTAAAAACAGTTTCAACAGTAAATAAAGTTGGTTCACGCATTATCCATAAATCTACAAGTTGGTTCTCCTCGAAATCATTTAGCATGTTATTATCCATTGTTATAACTACCAAGACCCCTGATTGTAGCAGACGACGCCCTGTTACCTCACAACCCTCCCCGAACAGCCCTCCTTCGGTACAAAATCCTCTAAGGCGTCGGGACGAAGCAATCTAAAAATTCTTCAGAACCGTTGAAGCGTTGGAAATATTTCGAGCGTGGCGGCGAAAGCATGTTTATCGAGTGAGGAATTCCTCTTGCGATTTTGGAAAAAAAGAAGAAGAAAAAAAGAAATACAGCAAGAGCAACAACGAAACAAAAACAGCGTCAGTTTACACGGACGAAGAATTTTGTTTATTTTTGTTTTTGAAAAAAAGGGAAACCAAAAGCGTGAAACAAGTCTCGCTGTATATTCCAGCATAAAGGACAATATCGCAAAGTACTTTATTCTTGTACCCTTTTTATTCACTACAGAACGAGAGAGAGAGAGAGAGAGAGAGAGAGAGAGAGAGAGAGAGAGAAAGAGAAAAGAGAAAGAGAAAGAAAGAGAGAGAGAGAGAGAGAGAGAGAGAGAGAGAGAGAGAGAGAGAGAGAGAGAGAGAGAGAGAGAGAGAGAGAGACAGACAAGACAGACAGAGACAGACAGACAGACAGAGACAGACAGACAGACAGACAGACAGAGACAGACAGAGACAGAGAGAGGGAGAAACAGATAGACGCAGAGACAGATAGACACACAAACAGATAGAGAATAAGACACTTTATTCTTTTACCCTTTTTATTCCTTCCTCAAAGCACACA
>NW_020869282.1:72180-109680 GCF_003789085.1 Penaeus vannamei | reverse complement strand
TCTCTAAATATATATGTATGCTGTGTATCATTTACTGAATGCCAACCTTCGTCACACCGTTTGTTTCTCTACACTTCCTAGGAAAAACGGTGTGTTTGAAGCGGCCCTTGACGTGAAAAGCTAACGCGTTATCGATTACCTTCACCAAAAATTCTCGTCGCTTTTTTTCGTCTCACTTTTCCAATAGGCGAGGCACACATTACCTGCTAAAAAGCACGCCCGTTTTCGCTTTCCGCGCTGCCCCGCCTCTTTGTTGACTGTTGCCTGAATATCGGAGACGGAGGGCGGCGTCCTTAATAAGCGAGCTCGGCCAGGAAAGGTCATCTGAGACCATGGCACAGATTTTAAGGTCTGGAGATACCATTTTATCCTCACACAATTCCCGTCCCTTACCCACGTTCCCATCCCCACGTTCTAACCCAGCCTCTCCGCCACTTTCCTACCCTAACTCCCTGTCCTTTTCACCTATCAAACCGCCAAGTTTCCTACCCCGAATCCCCCGCCCCGTCCCTTTCCCGTATCCCCCGCCCCGGACCTTTCCCCAATCCCCTACCTAGCTCCCCCGCCCCATTGCTACCCTACCCAGTTCCCGCCCATCCCTTCCCCCAGTTCCCCCCCCCTTATTGGCTGATTAGAATGGCTCGGATTCGCCGATGAATTGGACCTTAATCGTTTAAGTGGCCCGATCTCCCGGGTACCGGTGAGCCGTCGTCTGGCCCGCTGCAGATCCGCTGCTGTGCCAAATCACGTCTGTCGGCTTGCCGGATTTGTCACTTCAACTCCCACGATGCGACGGGCTGAGGCCTCAGGCAGTGCCTGGTTTCCGAGGGATTTGGTGCGTTCTTTTTCTTTGTTATCCGATGCCTTTGTAAGTAGTTCAGCCTATTATAAACCTTCTCTCTCTCTTTATCATCTCTCTCTTCGTCTCTCTCTCTCTCTCTCGTCTCTCCTCCTCTCTCTTCTCTTCTCTCTCTCTCGCTCTCTCTCTCTCTCTCTCTCTCTTTCTCTCTCTCTCGCTCTCTCTCGCTCTCTGCTCTCTCTCTCTTCTCTCTCTCTCTTCTCTCTCTCTCTTCTCTCTCGTCTTCTCTCTCTCTTCTCTCCTCTCTCTCTCTCTCTCTCTCTCTCTCTCTCTCTCTCTCTCTCTCTCTCTCTTTCTCTCTTTCTCTTCTTTCTTTCTTCTCTTTCTCTTCTCTCTCTCTGCTCTCTCTCTCTCTCTCTCTCTCTCTCTCTCTCTCTCTCTCTCTCTCTCTCTCTCTCTCTCTCTCTCTCTCTCTCTCTCTCTCTCTCTCTTTCTTTCTCTTTCTCTTTTCTTCTCTTTTCTTCTCTTCTCTTTTCTCTCTTTTTTCTCTCTCTCTTCTCTCTCTCTCTTCTCTCTCTCTCTCTCTCTCTCTCTCTCTCTTCTCTCTCTCTCTCTCTCTCTCTCTCTCTCTCTCTCTCTCTCTCTCTATTTTCTCTCTCTCACTCTCTCTTTCACTCTTTCTCGTTATTAATTCTCTTCCTCTCGTTCTCTGTCACACCTCCTCGCCTGCCTCCTCTTTCCCCTTCCCTCAGACCCTGGGAAAAGGCAGATTGTTCTCATGGTTTTCATATCATTCAGTGGAGAGGGAAAGATAAAGAAAGAAGCAAGGAGAGTTAAGAGAAAGGGGAATGAGGAGAGGCAAGAGAGACGGAGAGAAAGATGGAGAAAGGGAATGGTGGGGTGAGGGAGGGGGGAAGAGAGGGGAGAAGGAACGGGAAGATAGGAGGAGGAAGAGAAGGGGGGCATATGGAAGAAGGAACGGGAGGGATAGGAGGGAAGGAAGGAGTGTGAGGAGGAAAGAGGGAAGTAGCGAGAGTGAGAGACCGAAGGAGAGAAGACGAGGGGATGAGCTTTATAGAGGCACTTACTCCGCCGCAGATGGTCATTCAGTCCTCATGTGACTGGGCTTCGAGTCCTTAGCTCGCTCTCGTTATAATGTGTCATCTCTTCATTTTTCTTCGCTTTTTAAAAAAAAATATTTTCCTCGTGCCGGCCCCGTTCTTTCTTTCCCACTTTCTTTTCTCCACTTTCACCCACTTCCGTGTCCTATAGTCTTTATTCCCTCCCGCTTTCACCCCCATACTCTTCTTGCCATTTGTCTCTGTCTCCCGACGCTTTCCGCCGCTCGTTCCGCCTTTCTCTAGAAGCCATTCTTCTCCGTTTCTCTCCCTTCCCTCCCGTCCTGTATACCTCCTGCCTCCCCCTCATCACCCCCTTCCCCTATCACTCTCCTCCCTCCTCCCCTCTCCCCCGCCCGCGCCCCTCTTAATAACAATCTCGGCGCGGCAAGGGTGAAGGTCGGCCTGGAAATATCAGTCGTCTAAGTGTGGCGATAAAGAACCTAATAAGAGGGGCCATTCGTATCTCGGGATCTCGTGTTGTGGCAGGTTAGCGCCTCTTTAAGCCTCCTCGCTCGTATGCGCCGTGGGTCGCTCCCCCATTTCTTTTTGGGGCTGTCGCCGGGCTTTCGCTTCCGTCGGCTGCTGCGTGTCGGGCGCGCCTCGTCATGCGACGCTTGGGAGGCTCCAAGAACACATTCATGAATGCGCATAAATTCAAGACACTTACACATGAGCGCATCTCCCATACAGATGTGTGTGTGTGTGTGTTTGTGTACGTACATTTGCATATATATGTATTTTTTATATGTATCCGTATGTATGTGTATATGTAGATAAGATGTAAATATATAAATGTATATAGATATACTTGTTGGTATATTTCTCACGCGCACGCACAAACACGTACACGCGTCCAGATGTATGTGGCGCATGTTTCCCAACCCAAGGCAAACATCCTACATCCATTTGTGTTCCAGCCGCGCCGCATAGGCAGAGCCCATTCCCAGCAGGGCAGAGTCTGCTCCCGGCGGCCGCCCTGCGACCGAGCCCCCGGGATTTAGCACGCAAACTTTCTGGAAGCGAGCGCGCGAGGCCGGGCGACGGGGTGGGGGGGGGGGATTATTGCGCCTCGAAATGTTGCACCGATGTAGCGCCGCGTTGCATGGTGTCCGCTGCCGAGGTGGACGCGAAGGACGCGGACTGCGCCGTGCATTGATTCATTATGCGAGGCGTCGCTTTGTTGAGGGGCGGGCCCAGTGCAGCGGATGACGGCGAATTCGCTAAAATTCATTTCCACGACGTAGGAGGATTAGTTTTAAATTGAATATTGTATAAAGCATCAATATATATTATGCATGGGGGTTGCACAGCCTGTCGGAATGGATATTTGCATCAATACGTATCCGGAGGGAAGTGCGAATCGACATCAGCAACAATTTTTCCAGGCCTGTGAAATGACTCGGGCGGATGTGTTTTCTCGCTTAAAATATGCGTCAACATTGTCTCAGAGTAAACTTTGACTTGATGAAAAGTCTGAGAACCTGCCAGGTTGACCTTGTATAATTCATGCTTCCATGGCCAAGGAGTATGTTGCGATGTGTATATATATATATATATATAATATATATAATATATATATATATATATATATATATATATATATAATATATATAACGTGTATGTACTAAATATAATGTATAATATATGTGCATATATATACGTGTAGTATATATATATTATACGATATATGGGTATGGATATATATTACGTGTATGTACTATATATATGTATAATATATATGTATGTATAGATATATGTATTCTTTATTTGTATGAATGTTATATTGTATGCAGATATATTATATGTTATATATATATATATATATATTATATATATATATATATATATATATATATATATATATATATGTATGTATGTATGTATGTATGTTATGTTATACATGTGAGTGTGTTTGTGTGTGTGTGTTTAATGACAGTTGAAAGAATTCATGTGCATTGCAGATCATCGTAGCGAATATCAGACCTATTAACTCCGGCCCCGTTGAGGTCGCAAGGCCCCAGTGTCCTCGCAAGAAGGGAGCCGAGGGAAAGGAGACTTCGTTATAGGTTTCCGTTAGATGTGAAATGGCTGAAAAAAACGAGATTCTGATAAAGTGAAGAGGTAGGAGCATGAAGCAGACGGGGAGAAGAACAACAGCGAGAGGAAAAGAAGCAGAGACTCGAAACGGAAGGGCTGCGGGAAATAGAAAATGGGAGAAAGTGGGCGACTCCGAGGCTGGAAGGGGAGGCGGCGGGGGAGGAGAGAAGGATGATGGTGCATAGAGGAAGGGGAGGCAGGGAAAGGGGGAGAGGGAGGGATTGGGGGATGTCGAGCGAGGAGAGCCGGAGAAGAAGACGGAGGAAAGTGGAGGGTAGATGAGAAGAGGGAATGGACGGGCGGGGGGAGGAAATGAAGTGGAAGGGGGAGGCGGGGAAGGAAAGGGACAGCGGTTGTATGAAGGAGGAGAGAAGCGGATGAAGGAGGTGGGAGAACTGCAAGAGAAGGCGGAGAAGGAAAGAAACGGCGATTGCAAAGAGGAGTAGGAGGAGGGGGAAGGTAATAGGGGGAGAGGGTTGGGACGGGAGGTTTTGTGGGGGGGGGGGGGTGCTTCAGCCGGAGAAAGGCAAACACAGGCTGTTACCTCTGACCTTATCTATATCCGAATTTTATGTTTGGGGTTTTTAATTCGTCGTGTTTTTTTTCGGCTTGGGCCTTTTTTCTGGGTTGGGAAAGGGCGCTAATGAGGCAAAGTTCGAATAGACGAAATGCGTGATGATGGGATAATAATCATAAAAAAAGAGCGATTCGGAATGCCCCCATTATATCGAGAAGCGGACTAATTTGGTTATTCATTTAATCCTCTCCCATCAGAGCTCCTCTCCTGCCCCCCCCAACCCCCAACCCACCCCCACCCTCACCCCACCCTCATTAACGGGCATTGGCTCACGAGGTAATTAAAGGCCGGGCTGATGAAGACGCTAATAGTTCTCGACTGGTTGGAGATGTGTTGTGGGGGGTGGGGGGGGAGGGAGGGGAAGGGGAAGGGGAGAAGGGGTCGTACTAATGAAGACCGAGGTGATTCCTCTGTGATCATAGTGATTGTATTTTTATGATTAGGTCAAAATGACGGGCTTGGCCTTTGGCCCTTGAGATCAGTGGTAGGGGCGGGGGTAGGTGCTTGGTCTAGGGTGGGGGGGGGTCCGTGGATAGGGAGTGGGAGTTGGATTGAGTGTGACAGTGGCAGTGGCAGTGGCAGTGACAGTGACAGTGAAAGTGACAGTGATGATAGTGACAGAGACAGTGATTAGTGGCAGAGAGAGAGAGAGAGAGAGAGAGGCGGAAAATGAGGCTTTGTGATCAGGGTAATATGGTATTGGTACACTTTCTATGCCAGTGCAACGGCGGTTTTGTGGAAGTTGATTTTTGTTTATTGGAAGTTTTTCCTTTTTTTTCAATTTAGCCAGAGGAAACGCGTAACGAATATACTTCTTCCTTTTATTTTCTCTTTTTAATGGCTTTAACCGACTTCCCCTTGATGGAGCGTAAGCCGATTGAGCGGTATAACTTTCCAAGTTGTTAAATTAACAGTCAAGTTGAATGAGCCTGCAACCCTCCCCTCCCCCCCTCCTCCCCCTCCCTCCCCCTCAGCCTGATGCGCCGGTCTCCGCCCCCATGACTCCCCGCTCGGCTGCCTTGTGTGAGCCCTATTGTTCTTTGGAAGGAAGGAAGGAAGAAAGAAGGGAGGGAGGGAAGGGAAGGGAAGGGAAGGGAAGGGGAAGGGGAAGGGAAGGGAAGGGAAGGGGAGGGAGGTAGGAAGGGAAGGGGAAGGGAAGGGAAGGAGGGAGGTAGGGAAGGGAAGGGAAGGAAGAGGGAGGGAGGTAGGGAAGGAAGGGAAGGGAAGGGAAAGGGAGGGAGGGAGGAGGGAAGGGAAGAAGGGAAGAGGAAGGAAGGAAGAAGGGAGGAGGAGGAAAGAGGAAGGAAGAAGAAGAAGGAGAGAGAGAGGAGAGTGGGGGAAGGTGGAGGAGTGATGAGTGGGAGAAGGAAGTAGAGAAGGGAACGGGGGAAAATGAGGGAGGGCAGCGGAAGTAAAAGTACGAAGGATGGGGGTATCCATTCGATGCTGTTCTTTTTTTTTTTTATATATAAAACCTAATTCCCTCTTGGCGAGGAATGCATTAGATTAAGCTCCGAAGGAAGTATGGGAAGGGGAAAGGGGAAGGGGAAGGGGAAGGGGAAGGGGAAGGGGAAGGGAGGGGCGAGGGGCATCAGCACACAGGATCCCCAGTGCATTCTCGTGCCGTGAAATGCTGGTCCCTCGGGAGGTAACTTCACGGCCACGCTCGCTCTCATTATCGAAGCTCTATTGGTACAGAGGCTGTGTTAGCCTGGAAGTTGTGAATGCTTATAGAACGGAGAAGTTGCTGTGGCAGTGTGTTGGTGTTATTAGTCGTAGGATTTTCATCATTGTTGTGGTTTTGGGACTTGTGTATTTAGTTATTCGTGTTGCTGTTGAGTTGTTTTTTTTTACCGGTTTCGATGCACTTTTGTTAAAGAGAATATAGTTGCATGTGTTTCACATGAATAGGGCAACGAGTAAGAAATATGTCTCGGGGGAGAGTGGAACGGCGCTGTGCAGCGAGCATTTCTGTTTGGCCATTAAGTGGCCTGGTGTTGGTCACGTGAAAAGAAATAAAAAACTATTCGCAATTAATTTTCCGGCCGTTTGACGAATGTTTACCGCTGGGTTAGGGGTTTATTAACGGTCCAGTTTATTTGCGCATTCGAAATGATTTGAGTGTAGACGCCACTCTCACATGGCAGAACGCGCTGCAAGCAGGCGCCACCACACAAACACACACACACACATCAAACACAACACAGGAAAGAAGAAACACAAGAACACACACACACACCAAAACACACAACAACACACACCACAACACACACACACACACACCACTACCACTAACCACCACACGACAACAATGAAAAAACATAGCCACACAAGCAACTCAGCAAGCACACCACCACGCACACACACACACCACACACACACCACAACCAAGAACGGATCACAACACAAACATGCAACACAGAACAATGAAACATCAAACATCGCATCATCAGAAAAAATAACAGAAAACTGACTCACATCACACACACAGCACACACCACACCACCAGACCACACACCACACACACACACACACACAACACACACGACACACTCGTCCCACACACACACACCAACAAATTTCAACACACAGACTCGCTACACACATCTCCCACAACACACACAACACCGCACACACAGCACACAAGCACACACACACTACTCTCACCACAACCACTCCGACACCCCACGAGCTCACAAATACACCAACACAACAAAAACACACGAACTCCAGTATGGCCTACTCCTCACGAACCCCTCGACACCACCACTTCAACCCCACACCACACAACGGCACGCCCTACACACACACACGACTGCCCTACCACACCGACTTCACAACACACACCAGTCACAGTACAGCCCAGAAACCTCTCCACGACCGATTCACACAGACACACTCACTACCAACGCACTTTACCACACCACACGCACTCACACACACCACACACGACACACTCACACAACAGCACGGTGAATGTCCAACACACACTTCACAAGCACACACCCAACACACACACACACCAACACACACACAATCCACACAACTCAGACACACACACACACAACCATCGCCACACACACCCACACACACAACACACACACCACACACACCACCACCACACACACACACCCACAGCACACAAAGCCACACACACACACAACCACATCTCACACATAGCCCACACATGCCACCACCACCGACACGAACACAAACCCACCATCACCACAACACCACACACACACATCGCACAAACTCGTCATCCACAGCACAACCACACAACACACACACACACATCCAACAACACACACACACACACACACACACACACACACACACACTATTTACCACACACACACACACACACACCACACACACACACACACACATATGCATACTCCTCTGGACTACATGCTTTCCACCGTATGAAATGGAAATGAGGGGGATCTTCGGCCCTGGAGGTTTGGCCAGTTCAATACCCGAACATCCGGGCGGCGAAAAGAAAACACTGCTCGCTGGTCAAAGTGGAAGATGAAGGTGTGTGAAAATTCTCGAGCACACACAAGCACTCGCATTCACACACGCGCACACTCACATAAAACACTTATTCACGGGAGCACTCACTCACACTCACATACATGCACACGCAGATATGTACACACACGCTCACATACGCACGCACGCACGCAGTTAAGCAAGCAAACAGACGCATGAACAAACATTTTCTTTTCCGTCTAGTCTACTTTTTACTTAAACTTTTTTCTCAGTTTCTTCACCTCCAGTCGAGTATTTAATCTTTGGGTTATTAGATGTTTACTTATGAATTTGCTTTCGGGGATTTGTCATGAGTTAGGTTGCTTGAACATTTCCCAAGGCCAAATTTGCTTCCGTATTTGTTCCGAGCTTACGTGGCAGATCCGCCGGGAATTCGCAGAATTTTTAGTTCAATTTAGATTTGCCACCCTTTAACTGGCACAAGCATGGGTAAGCTGTGGTACATTTGATGCATGGTCATATATTGTATTACGTGATAGTATTCCATTGGATATTTAGCCTATAACATTATTATGACGGTGCGCTATATCAGTTAAAGGAAAAGAACAATCACACGCAATGGTATGTAAACGTGGGTAGCTGGGACCGTAGACTTTTCACAAATGGGGCCTCTGGGGAAGTGCGGCAGTCGGTAGGTATTAAGTGACTGTTCTCCATGATATTTTTTGTTGTTTCGTTTATGTATTTATTTGTTTGTATATTTGTTTTTGTTTCGAGAAATTTACATGTTATTGATATATATATATGTAATTCCGTATGGCATGTTCATAATGTACGTCTGTTTATGCATTTATGCCGTTCAGCCTGTGTAGTTTATTAACAAGCGATGTAAGGTATTAGTATGCCGGAGTGAACTTTTAATAAATGGCCTCAGCGAGATCGAAAACATGCAGTGCAACCAATAGCGAGGCTCGGGCGGGATATTGAGGGAAGAATGCCGAGTCCAGCAGCCAATACACTGGCCGGTAATGGAATGCGGGTTTTCATGCGCACGAAATGATGTCGGCGCCGGTGATGATGCGGAGAGTAGCGCTTGGAGTGCGATGCGTATGGTGCGGATGCTGCTGAGAGGGTATTCGCCGGAAGTGAGCGTTCGAGGTGCGGATCCTGGAGTGCGCTGTCTGGAGCGTGGGGAATTTTGGGTTATGGGGCTACGTACAGCGGAAACGCCTTACCCCGAGGACGTAACTCGCGCGGTTTGAATGGGGGAGAGTTATCCGTGCGAGCTCTCCTCTTTTTCTTAACGGTTCATGTTCCTTGTTTTTTTCTTTCTTTCTTTTCTTTTCTTTTTAAAGTTTATGAGGACATTTGATCCTTAGGCGCGAGGGAAGTGGGATTGCTTATTGCAGGTGAGGGAGGAGGCGGAGGCGGAGGTGGCACTCGATGGTAAAAGCGCTCGGCAGATGAAAGGCTCGGGCTGGGTAGGGGCCGACGGCACGCGGGCCCCGCCTCTAAAATGAAATCGATTATTCTAGGAGAACAAGAGGCGAGCAAAAGAGGCCCTCAGCACTGATTTATCGCCGACACCACCACGTCACAGGACGCCTGCTGCTCATCTGTGCCGGGGTTCGTTCCGTGATTTTGCCTCTTCCTTCTCTCTGCTCTCTCTCTCTCCCCTCGTCGTCCTTTGTCTCTCTCTTTTCATCCTCTCTTCTTCACTCCTGCTCTCCTCAATACTCAGTCACTCTACTCTCTCTCTCTCTCATCCTCTCCTCTGATCGCCTCTCCTCCTCTGCCTCTCGCCTCTCCCTCTCCTCTCCCTTCCTCACCTCCCTCCATCCTCTCCCTCTCTCGCTCTCCCTCTCCCTCGACTCCTCCTCTCCCTCGTCGGCCTATCCTCTCCCTGCTGCTCTCACTCACACTCACACTCTTATATCCTCATCGCGCCGCCACTCTCTAGATCATCATCTTTCACCCCGCATCTGCTCTGTGTCTTCCCCAATTTCTGATCTTTATCTTCCTCACCACAGGTAGAGCCCGACTCTCTCTCGTATCACTTCCTATCCGNTAGAGAATTAAGAACAGCCTGAGGACATTAGTAGTAAGAATTGAAATGAATAGAGGAGAGAGATTGAGTAGAGTATGATATGAGAGCACACTTTCATAATCTAATCACTGTTCACTAAGAGACCATAAAACTTTTATGAAGAGACGATCGACGATCAATATGAAAGTAGATCTACACTTCGGAATGAAAACATTCTTGATATCGAAGAGAGACAATATAGGAGACATACATCTTACAAAGAGAGAGAGAAGAGGAGAATACAAAGAGAGGAGTACATACGACAACAGGAGACGGAATTAACAACAACAACAACCAACCAAAAAGCAGAAATGAGAAATGAAGGAAATTAAGAAGGAAAGTTCCTGTTTCCGTTAGATATTTACCTTGGACGAAAGAGGGAGACAGACAGACAGAGAAAGAGAATGGAGGAGAAATTGAAAAAAAAGTGAAAAAGAAAAAGATGAAGAAATGGAAAAGAAAGAGAGAGAAGAGAAACGGAGACAGAAAGATAAACAGACAAACATTTAAAAAAAAATAATGAAAAAACAATATAATAATAATAGAAAATAGATAATAATCACCAAAATCACAACAGTAATAAAATATAATAGCAATAATGACTTCTAAAAATAACGAATAATAAAAACGAATAAGTAAAAAAAAACAAAACTAAAAGATAACGAATAAGTAAAAAAGACAAACCAAAAGATAACGAATAAGTAAAAAACAAAACCAAAAGATAAAAGGAAAAACAAAATATAACGAATAAGTAAAAAAACAAAACTAAAAGATAAAGCAAAGATAAAGGTAAAGATAAACTAAAAGATAAGTAAAAAAAAAAAAAAAAAAAAAAAAAAAAGTATTTTCCATTTTCTTTTTTTTCCGGCCGCGAGTCCCGAGGTCCGCGGACGCCCCTCGCCGGCCGGACCAGAAGGGACTGGTCCGGGGAGTCCTCTGGTCTCCCTCATGGTCCTTTGGTCTTATTATGCTCTAGGGCGTTATTTACTTATGCCTCTAGGTTGATGTTCTTTATTCTAGGTTTATTTACCTTGGGTTATTTACTCTATTTACTCTGGTTGATTTACTTTGGTTGTTGGTTGTTATTTACTCTTGCTTAGGTTGTTATTTACTCTTGATTGTTGTTATTTACTCTTGGTTGATGTTGTTTATGGTTGTTATTGACTCTTATTGTTGTTATTGGTTGTTGTTATTTACTCTAGGTTGTTATTGACTCTTGGGTTGTGATTTACTCTAGGTTGGTTGTAGGTTGTTTATTTTCTAGGTTGTTATTTAACTAGGTTTTTGTTATTTAATCTAGGTTATTTATTTAACAGGTTATTTACTCTAGGTTGTTATTTACATTTGATTTGATTGATTTTGACTTGTTTATCTATTCTTTGTTATTTTTTTTTTTTTTTTGGTGTGTTTTGGTCTCTTTACACATTTTTTAGGTCTTTTTCCGTGTGTTTTTGGTCATTTTCCGTCATCTCTTGGTCTTCTTATTTGATATTTTTGGTCTTTTTACTCGGTCATTTTGGTCTGTTCTCTAAATGGTTAATCTTCTTTAGATAATTCTTTGTCTATCTTAGTCACTCGATTATTTTGCTTCGTACTTTTTCTTATTCTCTCATTTTCACTCGATTATTTTGCTTTTTCTTTACTTTTTCCTATTCTTTTTTTTCTTACGGTCTTTATCGCTCTCTACGTTGGTCTCTCTATTTCATTTCTCAGTTCTTCGTTTTTTAGAATGGGATTTGGTCTCCTTAATTGGGTGTTTGGTCTGTTGGATTTGGTCTCTTGGGCTGATTTCAGGTGTTCTTTAATAGGGCAGTTCGGGCGACACGTGAGCGGCTGGGGAAGAATGGCGATTGCTGTTGGTATTCTTAGGTGGTTGTGGTATCTGTGTCATGTTTGTTGTTGTTGTTGTTGTTGTTGTTGTTTGTTGTTGTTGCTGCTGTTGTTGTTGTTTTTTTTGTTTGTTGTGTTGTTGTTGTGTGCTGCTTGCTGCTGCTGTTTTGTTTTGTTGTTGTTGCTGTTGTTTATTAATTTTCCGCGGTGTAATTATGGTGGTGGTGGTGTTGTGTGTGTGTGTGTGTGTGTGTGTGTGTGTGTGTGTGTGTGTGTGTGTGTGTGTGATGTGTGTGTGTGTGTGTGTGTGGTGTGTGTGTGATTGAAGAGAGAAAGAGAGATTGTGTGGTGGATGTTGTATGTGATTCTTTAATATCCATATTATCAATTAAAACCCCCCCCCCCCTTTACATTAGACCGAAATCACAAAGGTTATGATTTCAGGCGCAACGTCCGAGCGAACGAAACATAAACAGGGTTAAGTAGATTATAATCATAATTGTTATTAGTTGTAATGATGATGTCATTAACATATGCTTATGATTTTTTATTTATTTATTTATTTTTTATTATTTTTATTTTTTTTTTTTTCATCTGAAGTTTTTTTTTTTCATCTTATGATTATTGATTTTTTTTTCCTCTTATCATTATTTATCATTGATATGGGTTTCCTTTTATGAATATTTATTTCTATAACCGTATTAATATCATGGTAATCAATTTCGCATTCATTAAAAAAAAAATTTAAATTTACAGGGTTAATAGGCACATAAACTTCTTTTTTACTCTTATATATCTCATTTTTTACTCTCCTACATAGACATATTTAATTTTACGGGGATAACAGGTATATACCTTTTTTTTTACTCTTATATATCTCAGAAATACTCAATTTTACGGAGAAAACAGGCCTATAAAAAGAAAAAAAAATCTGCTCTCTTTTAAATTGTCTATCTCGTCTTGTTGATGTTGCAACAATTTTACGGAGAAGACAGGCATATAAAAAGAAAACAAAAATCATGCTCTTCTATCTTAAATTGCTTATCTCGTCTTGTTTAAGTTGGCCAACAATTTTACGGAGAAAACAGTGCATAATAAAAAGAAAAAAAAAAATCTGCTCCTCTTTTAATTGTCTATCTCGTCTTAGCTGATGTTGCAATCAATTCTTACCGGCCGAGAAGACAGGCAATAATAAAAAAGAAAAAAAAACATCTGCTCTCTTTTAAATTTGTGCGCTAATTCTCCGTTCTTCGCTGGATGGTTGCCATACAATTTTTCGGGAAAACCATAGGCCTATATCATAAAAAAAATAATAAAAATTCTGTGGGCTCTTTTTAAATCGTTTTTTCCTCGTCTTGCTGATTTGCTCTGCTAACATCAATTTTATTACGGAATAAAGCAGGCATAAATATTTTTTCTTAATCTGCTTCTTTTGTAAATCGTCTATCTGTTCCTTGCTTGATGTCTTTTCGCTATAACGCCATTTCTGATCCTTCTGCTTGGACGGCCTGCACCTCTTCCTTCCCCCCCCTCGGCCGTCACCCAGCACGTAACCACTAACTTCTTCCAAACCCATGGCATTTTGACAATCGCGGTTGGTGACTCAACATCAGGCCATTAGATTGATGAGTGGCAAGGTCTGTTTGTGTCCATGACTTTTTTTTCCCTTTCGATTTTCCCTGGGAGGCGAAGGGAGGAGAGGGCAGGGAGGGGAGGTGACGGAAGGGAGAGGCGAGGGAGGTGGAGAGAGGGACGAGAGGAGAGGAGAGGGAGGGTCGGGGAGGTGGGGGGAGGAGAGAGGGAGGGAGGAGGGGAGGGGAGGGAGGGAGGGAGGCCCAAGTCGGTAGGTCCTTTGGGATTCGAGATTAAGTTCTTCTCTTATCTGCTATTGAATATTTTTTTCTCTCTCTATTTCGCTCTCTGGTTTGTTTTTTTTTCAAGTCGCTTCTGTTCTTATCGTTTTTTATATTTTTTTTTCCTCAGCTTGCGCTCGGTCATACCTTTCTCTCGCTTGCGCTGTCTCGTTCTCGTCTCTCATCCACACCTACCTCCCTCCCCTCAACTCCTTCCTCACAATCCTCTCCCCTCCCCCTCCTTCCCTCCCCTCTACCTCATTCCTACTCCCCACTTATGTCCCCTGCCATCCCACTCTCCCTCCGTCCTTACAGTGCCCCGCTTCCCTCCTTACCCCGCACCCGCCCGCCTTCTTATCCGGCCGGGCAGCCCCCGCGCCTCTCCGCTCAGCGCCCCTGAGCCGAGAGCCCCGCCGAAGCCCCGCCGATCCGCGTCCGGGAGTCACCGAGCGCCCGCCGCCGCCTTTACAACGGATCCGGTCGCCTCGGGTTCCGGCGGTTGCTCCGCGGATATCTCAGCTCGCCCGGGTTGGGTGGCGGTCGGTGTTGGTCTCTCTTCTCTTTCTTCTTTCTCCTAGTTAGTCCGTCCGTGGTTGTTGTGGTCCTTCTTCTCCTTTTCTTTTGTTCTTTTGCCATGTCCTCCTGAAGATCTCCTTCTTCGCCCTCCTACTCCATCTCCTCTCCTCCTCTTCTCCTACTCCACTTCCTCCTCCTCCTCCTCTTCTTCTCCTACTCCTGCTCATCTCCTCTACTCCATTCTCCTCCTCCCTCTCCTCATCTCCCATCCTTCTCTTCTTGCTTTCCTCCTCCTCGCCCCATCCCCGATACCCCCGCCCTACATACCCCAACATAACCGCATCCCACACCACGCAGTGCCCACCACCATTCTGTCAGAATCCGATAAAGGGGGTACAATCATCCCTCCTCCCCCCCCCCAACACACTTGCCGGTATCAGCTTTGCGTCGCATACCCTGTCCCTCCCCCAAAATACACCACCTTCCCCCTCCCCAGTCCCCCCACCTTCGCTCCTCCTATACCCTCACCTTCCCCTACCCTAATCCCACTTCCCTCAGCCCGCAATACCCCGACTTCCCCTCCCCATACCTCCCCTGTGCACCCCCTACCCCCTGCCTCCCTCCCCCTTCACCTCCCCCCTCCCTCCCTCCCCCATGCTCTTGTCTTCTGACCCCTTCCCCCCACTCCCCCTACGCCGTACTTCATGCCCCGGTATGTGATGTCTGTCTGGCCTGCTCCTCCAGCCACACCTGGCGCTGGCGAGACACTCGTTGCCTGGAGGGGAAGGGGGGTGGGGAAGGGGAATGGGGGAGAGGGGGTGTTAGTGTCTAGTAAGAAGAGGAGGAGGAGAGGAAGGAGGAGGAGGGAGGAGGAGGAAGAAGGGGGAGAAAAAAGAGGAGAGGAGGAGGAGGTTGGAGAGAGAAGGTTGGATAGGAGGAGGAGGAGGAGGTGGAGGTTGAGTAGGAGGTGGCGAAGGGGAGGAAGAAGTGGAGGTTAGAGTATGAGGAAGAAGAGGAGGAGGAGGAGGAGGTTGGAAGAAGGTAGAGGAGGGAGGAAGAGTGGAGGTGAGATGGAGGTTAGGAGTAGGAGGAGGAGAGGAGGAGGGTGGAGGTTGGAGTAGGCGGTAGAGAAGGGGAGGAAGAGGTGGAGGTGGAGAGATGAGGAAGAGAAAATAAAGGAGAGGAGGAGGAGGAGGTGGAAGTGGAAATAAAGAGTTAAGGTGGATATGAAGGAGGAGGTGGAGGTGGAGGAGGTGGAGGTCGAGTTCGAGGTCGTGGAAGCAGGAGGAGGAGGAGGAGGAAGAAGATAAGGAGGAATTAAAGGGAGAGATTTAAGGTGAGAGAATAAAAAGGAGGCTTAATGAGGGGGCCGGGGGTAGGATGAGGCAGATACCATCCTAATCACTCCCTTTATCCTGCTCCTCATCCTACGCTATCATACTTAATCCCCCCCCCCCCCCCGCCGCCCATCTCCGCATCCTTATGAGACGAGAGACAAATGGAGAAGCAAGGACACGGGCGAATGCAAACGAAGACAAAAAAAAGAAAAAGAAAAAAAAAAATATCAGCTGTTTTCTGCATCGGGAAATTCCCCCTTGCGCTGTCCTCCTCCCCCCCCCCCCTCCCCCCCCCCCCCCGGGAGAAGGACGACGCCGATAACCTTTTCGTGTTTTGTTTATTGTTGTTTTTTCTTTGTTTTTGTCTGTCTGTTTGTTCTCTTTTTTCTCTGTCTCTTTTTCTTCTTCTCTGTCTGTCTCTTTCTCTTTCTCTCTCTCTCTCTCTGTCTTTGACTGACTCTCTCTCTCTGTCTCTCTTTCTCTCTCTCTCTCTCTCTCTCTCTCTCTCTCTCTTCTCTCTCTCTCACATCCTCTCTCTCTCTCGTCTCTCTCTCTCTCTCGCTCTCTCGTCTGGTTCTTCTGTTCGTTCGTCCGTTTCTAGTTTTCAGGGTTTTATCTCTTCCTTCCTTCTTCTATCCTCTTTCTTTCCTCTTCTTCCCTCTACTCTCTATCTCTCTTTCTCTCCCTCCCACCCTCCTTCTTCCTCACCTCTCCCTCTCTCCCTTCCTACCTCTCCCTCATCTCTTTTCTCCCTCTCCCCTTTCAACCGTCTCCATCTTCCCTCCCTCCCTCTCCCTCCTTCCCTCCTCTCCCCTTCCTCTTTCCTCCCTCCTCCTTCCCCTTCCTCTTTCCCTCCTTTTCCATCCACCCCTCCCTCCCCCTCCCTCCCTCCCACCCTTTTGTCCCCCTCTCCCCCTCCCACGCCCTCTTATCTCCCCCTCCCTCCCACCTCTGCCTCATAATAATGACCTTGTTATTGCTAATGTTATGGCTCCTCCTCCGGCTAATTACAAACCGGAAAGACCTTTGATGTTTTTCGATACGTGTCTATTTTTCTTTTTATTATTTTTATCTTCATTTCTGGTCTCTCTTTTTTTTTTTCTATTTTGATTTATTATTGTTTTTATTATCTTAATTTCTCGTCTCTTTTTTCTATTTCTTATTTTTATTATCTTAATTTCTCGTCTCTTTTCTATTTTTCTTTTTTATTATTTTTATCTTAATTTCTCGTCTCTCTTTTTTTCCTATCTTTCTTCTTATTTTTTTTATCTAATTTCTCGTCTCTTTTTTCTATTTTTCTTATTTTTATTATCTTAATTTCTCGTCTTCTTTTCTATTTTTTTTTTATTATTTTTATCTTAATTCTCGTCTCTCTTTTTTCTAATTTTCATTATTATTATTTTTATCTTAATTTCTCGTCTCTCTTTTTCTCTATTTTCATTTTTATTTTTATCTTAATTTCTCTTCTCTCTTTTCTATTTCATTTATTATTATTTTTTTTCTTAATTTCTTCGTCTCTCTTTTTTCTATTTCATTATTATTTTTATCTTAATTTCTCGTCTCTCTTTTTCATTATTATTTTTATCTTAATTTCTCGTCTCTCTTTTTTCATTTTATTATCTAATTTCATTTTCATGGTGTTTATTTTTCTTCTTTCTTTTTAGCTTCATTTCTTGTGTCTCCTTTTCCCTCTTCTTCTTATCTTAATCTCTCGTGTATCTTTTTCTTCTTCTTTTTTATCTTAATCTCTCTTTTCCTTCTTATCTCTCCTTCTTTCTGTTTTCCGGGTATAAAGGAAGGACTTAGAGATACAGGATGATAAAACTTGGGAAGAGGAAATAATGTTATTAAAGGAAGAGGTGGATAATGTGATAAAACGGAGATAGTAAAACGGATGATGATTTGTGATTATGGCAGATAAAAGAAAGAAGGTTATGATGTAAATAAGAAATAGTATATTTTTTTATTTGTTATTATTATTATGTTATTATGTTATTATTATTTTATTATTATTATTATTATTATTATTATTATTATTATTATTATTATTATTATTATTTTGTTATTGTTTGTTATTATTATTATTTTTATTCATCATTGCATCATCATCCATTATCTCATCATCATCATCATCACATCATCATCATTTTTCATATCATTATTATTATTATTATTATTATTATTATTATTGATTCATTAATTATTATCATCATCAAATTAATATATATTCAACTTTGATAATATACATCTTTTCCTTTCTTTATTTGTCTCCTCTTCCCCTTTCTTCTTCCTTTGCTGTTCTCTCTCTCTTTTTTTCTCTCTCTTGCCCTTCCCACCCTCCTCTTTCTCTCTTCCTCCTCCTCTCCTCCTCCTCCCTCCTCCTCCTCCTCCTCCTCTCCTCTCCTCCTCCTCCTTCCTCCTCCTCCCTCCCTCTCCTCCTCCTCCTCCTCCTCCTCCTCCTCCTCCCTCCTCCCTCCCTCCTTCCTCCTCCTCCCTCCCTCCCTCCCCCCTCCTCCTCCCTCCTCTCCCTCCTCCTACTCCTCCTCCCTCCCTTCCTATTTTTTTACTTTGTTTGGGGGCGTGGGGGATTGGGGTGGTGGGTAGGGGGGGGGGATTTCTTTGTTTCCCTTCTGTTTTGTCTTTCGTTTTCGTTGCTTCGTTGTTTTTCTTTTTTTTTTTTTTTTTTTTTTGTCTTTATGTTCATCTCCTTGGATTTTATTTTTAAATTTTGCACACAAACATATACATATACATACATATACATACATCCATATATACGCATATGTATATATGTATATATGTATATGTATGTATGTATGCATGTATGCATGTATACCTGTATGTGTGCGTGTGAGTATTCGTGTGTTTAAGCAAGATTTAATTCTAATGCGAAGCAGCTTGTTGAATAAGATTAAAAATTGGTCAACAAAGACAGACAATCGAAATGGCAACCGTGCTAAATGGAAACATAAAAACGGATAATAACTTCGACAACAAACCTAATTCGATTAATTAATTCGATTAATTATCAATTAATTAATTAATTAATTATCGATTCGATTAATTATGATTAATTATGATTTATCTATTATGATTAATTATGAATTAATAAATATGATTAATTATGGTTTAATTATGATATGATTATGATTTTAATTATAATTCGATTAATTATGATTTATGATAATTATGATTATAAAGGTGATTTCGACGGTGGTTATCAACAGGTAATTATGACAGCGGTGACACTGATGGTCATGTTAGTGTCAGTCATGGCATAAAAAGGATGTTGACTTTGAGAAATATGATAAGAGGAATGAGAAAAGTTATACACAAAGGAAAATATGATAAAGAGAAGGAGAAAAATCATACACAACGGAATGTTGATAAAGGAGGAATTGTAGTAATTATTTGTATTGTTGTATTATTTTTATTGTGATTTTTTAAATATATATAGTTTTGTTCATTATGAAATGAATTATCTTTGTTGGTATTTTTATGATGATTTTGATTCTTAATAGTGTAATGAATAATGATAATGATAATGATAACAGTCGTAATACGGATAATGTTGAAAATTATGGTAATAATAATGATGATGATGATAAGAACCATGATATTGACAATTGTTATTATCATTATTAATTGTTATTAGTATTAGTATTATTAATGATATTGGTATTAGTAGTAATGATATTGTTACTATTATTATTATTATCATTATTATTATTATTATTATTATTATTATTATTATTATTATTATTATTATTTATTATTATTATTATTATTATATTATTATATTTTCATTATTATTATATGTTAATGATGATGATGATCCTCATTCTCATCCTCATAATCCTCATATTATACTCCTAATTATGCTAATTTCCTTCCCCTCCTATATTATCCAACTTAACGAAAAAAAAAAATATATAAATACAAGCTTATTAACGAAGGAAAATGTGGCTCCAGCATTATCATGAGACGAATGACGTCATGCGATGTCGTAGATCACCCTCGTGCTCATTAGGGTGATCATGCGGGGTTAATTATTTGCATTCTCAACCTTAGCAACCCCGTCATTAGCATCAGCTGGTTTTATATATGTATTTTGGAGAGGGAGGGGGGGGGGGAGGGGGAGTATGGTGCTATGAGGTCGTGGTCTTGGCTGGACTGGAGTGTGGATTTTTTTGTTTTTTTTTTTTTTGTTTTTTGTTTGTTTAAGAAAATGCTGTTTTAATTTTTTGTTTTCTCGTTTTTTTTTTAATTTTTGTTATGGAATTTCACGCACAAGCACGCACGCACGCACGCACGCACGCACGCACACTTACACACAACACACACACACACACACACACACACAACACAACACACACACACACACACACGTTTTCTCTCCCCCCTACCCCCCCCCCCCCCCGTTAAAAGCCTTCTGGAAATCGTGACTATTCTGTTTTTAAGGTCGTTCAGCCCTTAATTATAAATTTGCTCTATGTAAATTCTGCAGTAACCCCCCACCCCCACCCCCCTTCTCTTATTTTACCCCCCCCCTCTTCAACTGGGAGGTAGTAGGAAGAGGAAGGGGGCCGTGGTGTGTTTTGTTTTTTTGTTATCATCGTCATCTTTGTCTTCGTCTATACTTCATTCACCATCATCATCATTATACTCTTCATCATCATCATCATCATAATCATCTTACTCTTCATCACCATCTCATCATCATCATCATAATCTTCAATCATCATCGTCATCGTCACTATCATAATCATCACCATCATCATCATAATCATCATCATCATCATTATCTTCATCATCATCATCATCATCATCGTCATAATCATCATCATCATCCTTCATCATCATCATCATCATCATCACCATCATCATTTCATCACCACCTCCACCTCCTCCACCACCATCATTCTCATTTCCATCCCCCCCCCCCTTCCCCTCCCCATGTAGGAGAGGAAGCTACATAGGAGAGGGGAGAGGGAGGGAGGGGGGGCGAGGGGTATGTATGAGAGGGGGGAGGGGGGTGTTGGGGGGGATGGAAACTGGTCACCAGGATCTAAAAGAGACGCATCACTGGTTTTGGGTGCCCCCTCCTCCTTCTCCTCCTCCTCCTCCTTCTTTTTCTTCTTTCTTCCTCCTCTTCCTCCTCCCCTCCTCCTCCTCCTCCTCCTCCTCTTCCATCTCCTCCTCCTCCCCCTCTCTCTCCTCCTCCTTCTCTTTCTTTTTTCTTCTCTTCTCCTCCTCCTCCTCCTCCTCCCTCTTCCTACCTCCGCCTCCCCATTTCCCCCATCCCCCCTCTCTTTCTTTCTTCTTTCTTTTTCTTCTTTCTTTCTCTCTCTCTCTCTCTCTCTCTCTCTCTCTCTCTCTCTCTCTCTCTCTCTCTCTCTCTCTCTCTCTCTCTCTCTCTCTCTCTCTCTCTCTCTCTCTCTCTCTCTCTCTCTCTCTCCTCTTCTCCTCTCCCTCCCTCCTCCTCCCTCTCCCTCTCCTCTCCTTCCCCTCCTCCCCTTATGCCCCTAATACCCCCCTCCAATGCCCCTCCCCTCCTCCCCCATCTCCCCCATGCCCTCCAGAAAGGCATCATATCTTGGGCATGAGGCAGGTAAACGGGGCATATATTTGGGTATGTTGCTTGATGCATATAATCTTCTGTTCCTTTGTACTTTTATTTTCGCGAGGTAAAAAAAAAGAAGGGAAAATTGGTGTTTGGGAGAGAAGAAAGAACTGGTTAAAGAAGGGAAGAGAGAGAGAAAGGGGAAGAGGAAGAAAGGGAGGAATGAAAAGAAGGGAGGGAAGAGCGGGGAAGGAAAGAGGAGAAGGGAGGGGGATGAAAATAGGAAGAGGAAGAAATGAACATTGAATATATGAGAAGGAAGGAAAGATGAAAACAACGGAAAAAGAAAAGGAACAGGGAAAGTATGAAAGAATAGAAGGAAGAGGGTGAAGAAGAAGGGAGAGAGGAAGATAGACTAAAATGAAGAAAGAATGAATAAAAAGAGGAAGGAGAGAAAACGAAAGATCGTTTAAAGAAAAGCCCTAAAGAAGAAGAAGAAGAAGAACGCACAAAGAAAGAAGAATTCATTTTAAAAAGTCGTGAAAAGAGAGAGAGAGAAAAAAAAACGAAATAAATATCGTGAGAAACGCATACGAATATCAGATTTTTTCTTCCCAAACAAAAGATAAAAGCCAAAGAAAAGAAAAAGAAGGGGAAAAAAAAGCGAACAAGGAAGTAGCGGAGGCTGAAGAAGAGCATCAGATAAGTTGAAAGCAGGCGTCTCACTCGGCCAAGCAAGCAGGCAAGCAGGTGCCCTCCTGCTGCCCAAGATGTGCCCTCGGCCGGAGGAGAAGGGGAGGGGTGGGAGGGGGAGGGTGGAGGAAAGCGGGGTGGAGGGCGGGGGTGGAGAGGGGGGAAGGGGTTTAGGGGAGGGAGGGAGGAAAGGATGGAGGGGAGATGGAGGAGGGTGGGAGGGAGGGAGGGAAGGGGGAAGAGGAGGTGGATGGGAGGGAGGGGAGGGAGGGGGAAGAGAGGGAGGTGGAGGTGAGGGAGTGAGGAAGGGGAGGTAGTGGGAGGGAAGGAGGAAGATGAGGTGGGAGGGAAGGCGGAAGGGAAGGGATGAGAGGGAGGCATGAGCAGGAAGGGATTAGAGGAAGATGGGAGCGAAGGAAGGAGGAGGGGAGGGAGGGGTGATGAGAGGAGAGAAGGAGGAGGGAGGAAGGAAGGAAGGAGGGAAGGAAGGAGGAGAAAAAGAATAAACAGATATGAAGAAAATTACCACTGAAAATAGAATAAGAAACAAAAGCTAAACCTGAAAAGAAATAAAGAATGAAGAGAAGAAAGAGTAAAAAAAAAAAGAGCAAGAAGAAAAGGAGGGAGGAAACAATAAGAGATAAGAAGGAGAGGAAGATAAAGAAGAAGAAGGAGAAGGAGAGAAAGATGAAGAAGGAGAAAAGAGAAAGAAGAAGAAGGAGGAGAGGATGATGAAGAAGAAGAAAAAAGAAGAAGGAGAAGGAGAGGGAAATAAAGAAGAAGAAGGAGGAGGAGAGGAAGATAAAGAAGAAGAAGAAGAAAAGGCTAAATATCTTTGGATTCCTTCTGCACTTCCTCGACAGGCAAGAGTATTGAGAAAATTTCTTCCAGATGCTTTTGATAAATAGGGGCTGGAATGCATATTTTTCTTTCTTTTTAATATATATTGATTGTCATTTCTTTATTTTGTTTTTATCCTTAAAATCGATTCTGTTTGACAGTTTTTTTCTGTATTCTCCTCTCTCTCCCTCCTCCCCCTTCCTTCCCCCCCTTCCCTCCTTCCCTCCCTCCTCTCCCTCCTTCTCCCTCTCCCTCCTCCTCCCGCTCTCTCCCTCCACCTCCCCCCCCTCTCCTCTCCTCCTCCTTCCCCTCCCCCCTCTCCGCCTTCCCTCCCCTCTCCTTGCATAATCGAACGATGTCCCCCATCCCCCCTCACCCCCTCCCCCCTCTCTCCCACCACCCCCTCTAAGCCCCGGCTCGGCGTCTCAGCAGCATTTCTTGAGATAAGGGAAACCACAGAGCCGACATTAAGAGTAGACTGATAAGGGGGGGGGGGCGGGCGGGCGGGTGGGGGGGGGGGGGGGTTGCCAGTTGCGGAAATTATCGGCCCGAGTTTTTAATGGCTCTATCGTGTTTTTTTTTTTTTTCTTTTCTTCTTCTGTCTCTCTCTCGCTCTCTCGCTCTCTCGCTCGCTCTCTGTCTCTGTCTGTCGTCTGTCTGTCTCTCTGTCTCTGTCTCTGTCTCTGTTCTCTGTCTGTCTCTCTCTCTCTCATCTCTCTCTCTCCTCCTCTCTCTCTCTCTCTCTCTCTCATCTCTCTCTCTCTCTCTCTCTCTCTCTCTCTCTCTCTCTCTCTTTCTTTTTTTTTTCCTTTTGTCTTGTTTCTTCTTCTTTTCTTTTCTTTTTCTTTTTCTTTTTGTCGTTTTTTTTTTGTATTCCATAGTCAATTTATTTTTTTTACTTTTTCTGTACTTTAGTTCGGTTTAGGGGAGAAGAAGAGGGAAGGAAGGAGGAAAGAGAAGAAAGAAAAAGAAGAAGAAGAAGAAGAAAGAAGAAGAACATGAGAAAGAAGAAGGAGAAGAAGAAGAAAGAAAAGAAAAAGAAATGAAGAAAAAAAAAAGAAAGGAGCTAGAGAGAGGAAGATAGTCGAAGGAGAGAGAGAGAGAGAGAAGGTGGGGGGGGGGGGGTCTAACACACGCTAAAACTTACAGGGTTATCATGTTATGAGCGGATGACCTGACATTACCTCGGTTTTATCTCCCTTGGTATGTTCCTCCCTGCACTCTCCCACCCCCCCTCCTCCTCTCTCCTTCTCTCTCTCTCTCATCATCTCTCTCATCTCTCTCTCTCCTCTCTCTTCTCTCTCTTCTCTCCTCTTCTCTCTCTCTCTTTCTCTCTTCTNTTATATACTTCATCTATTACTACTCCTAGTATAGTCTATATATTTATACTCTATATAATATACTCTATATAAGTATGGTTCTTGTGTAGTGTCTGTATGTGTGTGGTGGTTGTGGTGTGTTGGGTGTTGGTTGTGTGGTCGTGTGTGCTGTTGTATATATATTTGTTGTGTAATATTTATTTGTTTATATGTGTGTGTGTGTTGATGTGGTTGTGGTTATGTTGTGTCGTTGTGTGTGTGTGTTAGTGTGTGTGTTATTTTATTTTTTTTTATTCTTTTTTTTTTTGTTTTTTTTTTTTTTTTTTATTTATTTTATTTATTTTTTTTTTCTTTTTTTACTTTTCTCTTCTTCTTTTTTCTCTATATTATATAGTCATCTATCTTTCTCTCTTTTCTCTCCGCTTCTTCTCTTTTTCTCATCATCTATTATGATTTTACTCTTCTCTCTGCGTCTCTTCACTCTTATTATATTCTCTCTCTAATCTATTTCGTGTGTGGTGCTCGTCGTGTCTGTTCGTGGTATTTGTTGATTATTGTAATCTACGGGTTCTTGCTGGTCTATATCTGGGTACGGGGCTGTGAGGTATAGGGGTGATTACGTCGGTGTAGGGTCTAGGGTCGTTGTGTGCTATCTTAGGGCTCTGATGGGCGGTGGGCTGGTTATATCGGTGCTAGCTTTACGTCTATGTGGGTTCTTTCGTAGCTACTATCGTATATATTGCGGATTTGGTTTCTATTTACTGCTTTGTTACGTTTGTACTTCTGTGCTTAATCTGTAGGTGCGATCGGTATTGCATGGGCATTCTGCGGTGTGTTGTTTCTTTTCTTGTCTTTTTTCCTTATTTGTTTCTTTTCTTGTTGTTCTTCATGATTTTTAGTGTCTCGTCTCGGTATGCTCTTAGGTCTTGTTGTTTTACTTTGTGTGAGGTTTTTATTTTCGCTTCGTAGTGTTCTGCGTGGGATTGTTTACTGTCTGTATAGTATTAGTAGTTTATCTATATTGTAGTATCTAATATTTTATTAATTTCTTTTTATTGGTGGTTATGCTCGTCTCTTCATTGTTGTGCTTTTTTGTGTTTGGTTTTCGTTGATTGTGTGTGTGTGCGTAGTTTGTGGGTTTTTGTTGCTGTTAATATTATTTATTCATTTATCTCTCAATCCCTCGTTGTCTTTCTCTGTTTATTTTCTATCTTCGTTTCTAACTTTACTCATCTTATCATTCTTTTTATTTCTTTTGGGTTTAGTGTCGTGATCTTGTGGCGTGGTATTCATATGTGTCGATTAGGTGGTTATTGTCTTTACTGCTTTCTTTGATTTATTTAATATTTGTGTTTTTTTTCTCTGTTCGTTGCATTGGGGGTTCTTGTTTTTCTTATCTATGTGGTTTCTCTGTGTGTGTGTTGTGGATGTGTGTTGTGGCTGTGTGGTGTTGTGTCTGTGTGTGTGTGTTGCTGGTTGTGTGTTTGTGTATGTATCTATATATATCTAGTTTTGGTTTGCTTAGATGTTTCGTGGTTTCGTTCTTTTATTGCGTTTTTTCTTTTTTGTTTGGTGTCCCTTTTTATTTATCTGGGTGGGTTGGCGGTTAGTATTTATGGTTTGGTAATTTCACTATGGTGTCTTTGCTGGTAGATAGTAGTGAGGGGGGGGGGCGGGGGTGTTGTGGTTGGTAGGTGCCTGGGATGTGTAAGTTAGTATTACGGGTGGTGTTATATAGGTGGGTGTTTTTGTGTTTGCTGTTATTCGTATTAGTTTATCTGTATTATTATTAGGTCGTTGTTAGTTCTTGAATATTTTTATTGTACGCTTTTATGTTTGTTGGGTCTATTAGTTCTGTTTTATCGCATTTTGTGATTGTTAGTTCTTCTATACATGTTCATTATATATTTTTTATTAATTTTTCATTTCTTTTCATTATTTCATATATCTTGATTGTGTGTAGCTATTATTTTTTAGTGTCATTTTTCTCTTTATATTATGGTCTGTGTTTTCTTTCTCTTCTTTTCTTGTTTTTATTTTATTAGTTGTTATTATTGGTATTTTTCTCTTTTCTTTCATCACAACGATATATATATGGTTTTCCGTCTTCTTTGCCATTTTTCCGGTGTCAGCTTTTCCATGCCTTACCTTTCTTCCATTCTTTCATTCATTATTTTATTAGCATAGCATTATTATTACATTATATATTATATATATTATTATTCACTTACAGTTCTCTCTATTTATTCGAATTTCTTTTTTTTCGTTTACTTGTCTCTTTTCGATTACTAAAGTTTATCCTTGCATACTTCTCTTTTCCTTTCTCTTGTTTATTGGTCTCTATTTTGTTCTCATCTTCCTTTAATTGTTTTACATTTTATTTTTTTTTCTTGTGAGTGCCAGTCTTATCTTACGTCAACCGCTTTTTATAGCATTTTTCAGTATTTTTCTCTTCGGTTTGGGGTCTTGTATTGCTTGTTTTCATATATAGGTTCACGGTTAGTTTTTAGGTTTCACTGACTAGGGTTATATTTTATTGTTTTCTTCTGTTCGCTCTTTCTGTGCGCGTTTTGTGTTAGTATAGTATGGTGTCTGGTGAGTTATTGTTCGCAGTGGGGGGGGGGGGGGCCGAGGGTTTTTCTGAGTGTTGAGCGTGTGCTTTGTTTTTAATGTACGTGCTTTTATTTTCATATCTTTTCGCGTTTTCCTCATCTTTATTCGTGCGTTGGATTGTTGCGTTATTTATCGGCTCCTTGTTTTTCGTTCTCTCTCTTTTTTTATTTTTGTTATTTTTTTGTGTCGTTGTATGTCACATATGTTGTGTTTGTGTGTGTATTGATTTTTCATGCTATGCTACATTACGTCATATCAAATCTTCTATTTATTGTCGCATCATTTGTCCCTCGCCACACTATATAGTTTCTGTCAAATTTGTGCTTCCTGTGCTGCGATCACCATCTCGCAATTGCGTATTGGTTATATGTTTTTTTTGTTTGTGATGGTATTACGTCTTTTAATTGCATATATCTGTTTTTCTTGAATTCGCGATTTTCGCGCAATTATTGTGGAAATTATGCTTATTTGCCGTTCTCTTCCGAATCGGAGTCTAGCCTCTCTCGTCCTCGCTCTTGCCTGTTTTTCTGCGTGATGATTCACACTTTTAAATCCTCTTTCTTGATCAAAAAATTAGATTGCAGATAATCTATCTTCACATTTTTTATCGAATCGGTAACGTTTCTCACGTTATATGTTATTCTTTATCTCCACTACAAGACTCTGTGTTTCGTAGCTTGCGATGCTCACACTATGTCTCTCTCGTTTCTGTGCTCTGCCTTTGGTGATTCATTCTTTCTTCTGCGCTCTCTGCCTTTTGACGTAGGAAGCATTTTTTCTAAGACCTATTGAATTAACCTTATCATGAGCTAGTAAGATTATCAACATCTTTCTGCTTGGTTATATCTCTATTATTGCGTTCTTGCGGTTGTTGAATTTGTTGTATTTATATCGTAGAGAGGTTTAGGCTGCTTCTCCTCTGCTTCGCAGCTCATTCGGTCGTGCGGTGGTGCGTGTGGAAGAGGAGGCTTTGTTCTTGTGGTTGGAGGCAGGTGCGTGAGAACTGGTGGAAGCAGTTTGGGTAGAGGAGTGCGTGGGGAAGAAGTAGTGCTTGGTGGAGAGGAGGATTGGGAAGGAAATGACGGGAGAGGGAGTTCCGGTCGCGTTGTGGATGTTCTGAGATAGACCGAGGAGCAGAGAGAGTGTGCGCGTTATAGTGGCATGTGTTGGAGAGCTGGGTCATGTGGGGAGATATTGGTGTTTGCCGCGAGGTAATCCGTAGGTGTTTTATGTATTATTGGATTTGTAGTGGGTTTATTGTGGTTGTGGTTTTTGTTTGTGTTGGGGCGTCGTTTTTTTCCTTTGCTATATCTGATCAACGTCTGTGTTGGCTAATGTGGTGCTGTGTTTTCTATCTGTAGGATTAATCGAAACTAATTAATTGTGTCTCCTTGTCTTTCACGAAGGCAACCCCATTTACTTTACTTTCTTGTTTTTCTTTTTCCTCCAAATTCCTTAGATGCATCAATATAGATTGGATGTCTTTAAATAGCTGTTCATCTTTTTTTTCTTATAATCATTTGCAAATGGTTCTTATTCAATTGTCAGGTAAGGTCATTGTAATTTATCTGAAGATAAGTTATTTTATATTTTTATATTTGAAAAAAAATGCTTTTCCTATATTTGTATAAATTGCTCTTCTTTTACATATGTTGCAAATAATTTTCTTTTATGATTTTATTTTTACCTTGACTGCAGTATTTTGACTTGTCCTTTTTCTTCTCCCGTTCATTGTTTTAACTGAAGCCCCGATTCAGGCAGGTTGCTGTGACCGTTTCATGCTCCTCTTCTTCTGCTCTGTTGTTGCGGTACCACGCTCTGTTACGGGCTTGCTCTGGTTGCTGATGCATGAGGTATGGACCGTGTTTCACCATTCAGCGTACATGGTGTTATTGTGACTTTTCTTTTTCCTGTTTTATTTCTTAATTATTTCCTCTCTTTTTTCTCTCTTATTTCTTTTGTGCTTCTTGTTTATGCTCTCCTTATTCCAATTTCACTCTTCTTTATTTATCTCCTCTTACATCCCATTTAAGTATATTTCCTTTTCACTTCCACTCATTGCTTCAGTCTGGTTCAGTTTTGTCCTAGTCTTTTCTGTCTCATTATCTCTATGGTTTGTGTTTTAGTTAAAATGGATTTCCTAGTTTCTGTTAATATTTTAAGATATTGCTATGTGCATTGGGTTCACCGATTGCGGAATGTATCGGATTTCCAATGCGGTCTAATTGTATAAGTAGAAGAATTTACACAGCGCATATAGTTAATTCAAAATTCGCTAATGCCGGTAATACAAATATGCGCCGGAAAAAACCATTATTGTATTCCCCTATGACTAAGCAAAAATAAACAGAAAAAAGGAACATTCTAGGGGACAACAACATCCCTACCCTGTGGCGACTAAAGAAAACATAACGCCGCAGAATGTTGTCGACGATCGATGAAGCAAACTCTTCTCTGGCTGAATTCTTATCCTCCCTGTTGATATCATTTATTGTCCGTGTTCCTTCGCTCCCTTCCTTTCATGACATTCTGAACTTCTATCTGAACTTCTTATCTCCCTTTTATTCCTATAAAGCCTTTCCCAATTTGGCCGCAAAAGCTGTCACCCTCTCCTCTCGCCTCATCACTTGACACTCGCTCCTCCTGCCTCCATCCTTCTCTCCCTCGCCTCCCGTGCCGCTCAACTTTCTCCATCTTCTCAGGGCTTACCCCCCCACTTTTCTTCCCTCCGGGGATATTACCCTGTGTAATTCATATCACTACCTTACCCTCTCCCTCCCCTCTCAACCTAATCCTCACCTCCACTCTCCTCCTTAGTATTATATTATTACCCATGCCCTCTCATATCTACTACCTCTAATATAATACCTCCCTCTATTCCCTCTATCATATACTCTTACTACTATAGATATACACCTATATATATCCTAAATATATATACCATTTATATACTACTCTACCTTTTATATATAATATCATCTAGGGTGGATTCATAATGTTACATATGTATATTTCTATCCGTATAATCCTATATCTGTTGTGTATTATATACCTCACATCCACTAGGCATATGTATGTATTGTCGGCATTTTATGTATATCTCCCTCCCTCATGTAGTATATGTGTGTGTGTGTGTGTGTGTGTGTGTGGTGTGTGTGTGTGTGTGTGTGTATGTATGTATGTAACGTATGTATGTACGATATGTATGTATGTATGTATGTATGTAATGTTATGTAATGTATGTATGTATGTATATGTATACTATGTATATATATATATACCTCATATATAATATATATACTATATATGTATATGTAATATATTACTACTAATTTTATATACATATATAATTGTGAGTATGTATACACAGGACACACACAGATCTACATCCACACCTCGGCACACACATACCACATCACACACAGCACACACACACACACACACACAATAGAAACCACGATATCATATATAATCATCATATATATACTATATATATCCTATATTAGTCTATTCACCTTATTCATATACTTGGTTATATATACTGTATCTAACCCTATATATCTCCCTCCCATATATATCCATCCATATATCTCGTATGTTAAATATGTACCTATTTATGTATATACTCTTCCTCCTCCCTATGTCTTCCTATATTACATATATATACACTACCACTATTATGTCCCTAACTTACCTATTAACTTATATGTATAATGTATAACTATATATAATTATAGATATGGCTTTGTATATATATTTAACATATATATGTGTAATTATGTATGTATATGTATGTATACATATCCATGCATATATATATGTGTGTGTGACTATGTGTGTGTGTGTGTGTGCTGTCGTGTGTGTGTGTGGTGTCTGTGTGCGTGTGTGGTTCCCGTGTTCGTGTGCTTTCTTCGTGTTGCGCATGTTCGCGCTCACGGTGTGTGTGTCGTTAGTGGCGTGTGTGGTGTGGTGTAGTTCGCCCTTGTGCTCCGCCGCCTGACCTGATAGCTCAGCGGGGACGTCGATCTAGGAGGCCGCACTGACACTTGGCAAGGTCCCGAATCATATCCTACACATCTCCATTTTTGTACCTCTCCTGCCCGATTTCGGATGTCAATAATCCCTCCCTCTCTCTTTCCACGCTCTCCCCCCTCCTTCCCCACAAAACGCATTGCTCTCCTACACCGTAACACTACTCCTCTCAACTGCCTCCGTCACATCCCACCCTCTTCTCCCCTTTCCTCCTCCTGAACACTCGCTCTCCTTACTCTTCTCTTCCCCTACCTCTCTCTACGGTCTCTCTTCTCTTACACCCCCGAACGGCCATATCTCAGACCCCCAGCACCCTTTTACCTCCTATTCGTCCTACGTCTCTCCGTCCTCTTCCCTCCTTCCTCCTCCTCGACACCCCCCCTCTCTCCCTCCTCTTCTTCCTTTCCTTACCCCTCCTCCTCCTCTCCCTCCTCCCTACTCTCACCATCCTCTTGCCTGTTTTTTCCTTTTTCCCTTCCCTCCTCATTCCTCCTTCTCTCCCCTGCTCTGCCCCCTCAAACTCACACTCAGTCCTCCCGCGCTCCCCATCCTTCCCCATCTCCTACTCCCTACTTTTAATCTTAATACCTCGCTCACTCCTCCATTTTCTACTCTCCCCACCCACCTCGTTCTCTCCACTTCACTTTTGTCTATATTTTTTTCTTGTGTAGACCCCCCATCTCCTCCCTCAACTGCTTTTCCCTCCCTCCCCCTCCGCCTCCTCCTCCCCTCCCTCCCCCCTTCCCCTCCCCTCACTCATTACTCGACCCTTTCCCGGGAGGAAATTCGATGTCTCTTTGTCGCTTTGGTTGTTTGTTTTTTATTATTATTATTATTTTTTTTTTGGGTTATTTCTCATCTGTGTCTATATGCTAGTTTCTGTTTGTTTTGTGTTCTCTCTCTTCTTCTTCTCCTCTCTCTCTCTCTCTCTCTCCTCTCTCTCTCTCTCTCTCTCTCTCTCTCTCTCTCTCTCTCTCTCTCTCTCTCTCTCTCTCTCTCTCTCTCTCTCTTCTCTTTCTCTCTCTCTCTCTCCCTCTCGCTCTCCCTCTCCTCCCCTCCCCGTCCCCCCTCCCTCCTCCCTCCACCTCCCCCTCCCCCTTCCTTTTCCTTTCCCTCCCTCCCCTTCTCCCCCTCTTCCTCCTTCCCTTCCTCCTCCTCCTCCTTCCTCCTCCTCCTCCCCTCCCCCTCCCCATCTCCCCCTTCCTTTCCCTCCTCCCCTTCCGGCCCTGCGTGTCATCCTCCTCTTGTAAGGAACCGAAGCCTCTCCCACGAATCCCGAAGGATCCCTTTACGTGTGGAAGGACGATCTCTGGATATGGACGGTGGGGTGGGGGTGGGGGTGAAGGGTATGTAGGGGAGGAGGAGGGAGAGGAAAGAGGAGGGGGAGAGGAAAGGGAGGGGGGGAAAAGGAAAGAGGAGGGGGGGAGAGGAAAGAGGAGGAGGGGGAATAATGGAGGTAGGGGTGGGGTGATGTGGGTGGTGGGTGGTGGGGGTGAAGGGTATGTAGGAGAGGAGGGGGGGAGAGGGAAGAGGAGGAGGGGGTATAATGGAGGTAGGGGTGGGGTGGGGTGGGGGTGGGGGAAGGGTATGTAGGGGGGGAGGGAGAGAAAGAGTAAGGGGGAATAATGGAGGAGGGATGAGAAGTGGAAGGAGGGAGAGAGAAATGATAAATTAAGATTGAGGGCTTCTAGAAGGGAGAAAGAGGGAGAGATATAGAGGAAATTAGAGGAAATTGAGGAGAGAGAAATGGGAAAGAATTAAGGGCGAGGGAAAATAGAGGAGAGAGAAAAGGGAGAAATTAGGGTGAAGGGAAATCGAGAGAAGAAGAAGAAAGAAGGATAAGGGGAAGTAGAGGTGGGAAAAGAAAGAAAGAAGGGAAATAGATGTGAAGAGAAATGAAGAAAAAATGAAATTAAAGAAGCATCCAGATATAAAATAAAAAGAATAAGCATAAACAAAGTAAAGCAGAGAGGCGGAGAAAGAGACGAAAACAAGAGACAAACACAAAAAAGAAACCGAGATGGAACTTGAGACACGGAGGCACCTCTCGTTAAGAACACAGTCCTCGAAGACGGAGGAAAACGGAGGAAAAACGGAGGATAAACGGAGGAAAAACGCAAGACACGGAGAGAACTCACCTGTGCGATAAGACAAGAAGGGGGGGGGGGGGAGTGGAGAGGAGAGAAAGAGAGAAGGAGAAGAGAGGAGGAAAAGGGTGAGGGAGAGGGGGTGGAAGAGGGAGAGAGAAAAAGAGGAAAAAGGGAGAGAAAGAGGGATGAGGGAGAGGGAGTGGAAGGGAGAGAAGAGAGAAGAAAGAGAGAGAGAGGAAAAGGTGAGGAGAGGGGTGAGGAGGAGAGAGAAAGAGAGAGGAAAAGAGGGAGAGGAAGAGGGGTGAGGGAGAGGGAGTGGAAGAAGAGAAGAGAGAGAAAAGAGGAGAAAGAAAGGGATGAGGGAGAGGGGCGGGAGGAGGGAGAGAGAAATGAGAGGAAAGAGGGAGAGGAAAAGGATGAGGGAGAGGGGTGGGAGGGAGAGAGAAGAAGAAGAAAAGAGAGAGAGGAAAAGGGATGAGGGAGAGGGGGGAGGAGGGAGAGAGAAAGAGAGAGGAATAGAGGGAGAGAGAGGAAGGATGAGGAGAAGGGGGTGGAAGAGAGAGAGAGAGAGAGAGGAAAAGAGCGGACAAGGGAGATGAAATGGAAGAAGGAGGGGGAAGAGATAGAGTGGGAAAGGGATAGAAAGAGGAATATAAGACAGAAGAACCAGGAAGACCGAAAAAAAATTAAATAAAGAAAGAAAGAGAGAGAAATAGGGGTAGAGAGAGTTACACAGACAGAGACAGGTAGACACAACCGACAACGAGACAGAGAAGGAGAGATAAAGCGAGAGATAAGGAGCGGATCCTCCAGAGGCCCACAAATTGGCGTTAAGGACATGAAGCCATCGCAGTGGGCTGACAGCTGAGTGCTTTTGTGTCTAACGAGAGAAAGAGAGCGATAGCGAAGTGGGAGGAGGAGGAGGAGGAGGAGGAGAGGAGGAGGAGGATGAGGAGGAGGAGGGGGAGGAGGGGGGGAGGGGGAGGGGGGGAGGAGAGAGGAGGAGGGAGGAGAGGAGGAGGGGGAGAGGAGAGGAGGAGGGGAGGAGGGGAGGGGAGTGGAGGAGTGAGGGAGGAGGGGAGAGGAGGAGCGGAGAGGAGGAGGAGGAGGAGGAGGAGGAGGAGGGAGGGAGGAGGGAGGAGGAGGAGGGAGGAGGGTGGAGAGGAGGAGGGGGATGAGGGTAGTGGTGGGGAGAGGAGATCGTCCCCTTCTTATGGGGGGTTTGGGAGGGGATGGAGGGAGGAAGGAGGGGGAGGAGGATGGTAGGGAAAGAAGTAGGGGAGGGAGACTGGAAGGGAAGAAGTAGGAGAGAGGAGGATGGTAGGGAAGGAAGTAGGGGGGAGGGAGGGGGACTAGAAGGGGGAACAGGAAGGGGAGAAGTATGAGGCGGGGGGGGGGGCTGGAGGGGGAGGAAGTACGAGAGAGGTAGACGAAAGGGAGGAAGTAGGAGGAGGATGGAGGATGAACTTAGGGTAGGAAGTATGTGGGAGATACTGTGGGGTGTAAATATAGGGGGAGGGGGTACTGGGATAGGGAGGGAGTCAAGGGAAAGCCTGAAAGGGAGGGAAAGGTATGGGGAGAGCCTGGAGAGGGTGAAATAGGGGGGGGGGGGCCTGTATAGTGAAGGCGAATGGAAAAGAATGGAAATAGGAAGGAGGATAAAAGAATGGAGAGAGGGGGATGGAAGGAGAGAGAAAGAGAGAGGAAGAAGCAACGTAGGGAAGAGGAGGAAGACGATGGGATAGAAAGAGAGAAGAAGGGACACGATAGGATAGAAAGAAAGAGGAAGAAGCAACGTAGAGAAGAGAAGGAACATGAAAGGAAAGAAAGAAAGAGGAAGAAGCAACGTAGAGAAGAGAAAGTACACGATATGATAAGAAGAAGCAACGTAGAGGAGACAAGGGACAAGATAAGATAGAAAGAGAGAGGAAGAAGCAACGAAGGAAAGAGAAGGGAGACGAAAGGATAGAAAGAGAGAGGAAGAAAGGACACGATAGCACAGAAAGAGAGAGGAAGAAGCAACGTAGAGAAGACAAGGGACAAGATAGGCTAGAAAGAGAGAGAAAGAAAGGACACAATAGGACAGAAAGAAGAGGAAGAGGCAACGTAGGGAAGAGAAGGGACACCGATAGGATAGAAAGAAGAAGCACGTAGAGGAGACAAGGGAGATAAGAAGAGAGAGAAGAAAAGCAACGTAGAGGGAGACAAGGACACATAGATAGAAAGAGAGAGAAAGAAAGACACAAATAGGCTAGAAGAAGAGAAGGAAAAGAAGCAACGTAGGGAAGAGACAAGACACGATAAGATAGAAAGAGAGAGGAAGGGGGCTTGTTGTGGGCAGGAGGTGAGTTGGGGGAACTCAGCAGCAGTCAGCGCAAAGTTACAAGTTAGGATTGGCAGCTGATAACAGGGTTTGGCTGAGGAGGCCCAGGTGTCTGTCTGTCCGTTTCCTTCTCCTTCTTCTTCCTATTCTGATTTTTCTCTATTTGTTTCTTCTGCTGATTCTTATCTTTTTGTTTCTCCTTCTTTCTCTTCAGATTTTTCACCATTTTTTTCTTCTGATTCTTCTTTTTTTGTTTCTTCTTAACCTCCTCCTCCTTATTTTTCTTTTGTTTCTTCTTCTCCTCCTCCTTATTCTTATTTTTTTCTGATTCTTCTTCTTCCTCTTCTGATTTTTCTCTATTTGTTTCTTCTCTGCTTTCTTCTTCTTCTTCCTCCTTACTCCTCTTCTTCCTCCTCCTCATTTCTCCTCTTCTTCTCCTCATTCTCTCTTCTCCTTCCCCTCATTCTCCTCTTCTATCCTCCTCCTCATTCTCTCTTCTCCTCCTCCTCATTCTTCTCTTCTTCCTCCCCCTCATTCTCCTCTTCTTCCTCCTCATTCTCCTCACTCTCCTCATTCTCCTTCCTGCTCATCCTCATTCTCATCTCTCTCCTTCCTCATTTCATTCTCCTCATCCTTCTCATTCTTTCTTCTTCAATCTCCTCGCTCCACCTCTTCAAATATACAGGAAGAAACTGACCATCAAATGTCTCACCAAATTGCTTATCGAAATTAGGTGTATTGGGAGTAAAGGACGAAGGGGGGGGGAGGCTAAGGACTCTTCGGGGGGGGGAGGGGGCTGAGTGCTCTTGCAATGTGTACTTCGTTAACCTCATGTAGGGAGATGGTAATATTTGAAAATTTTTTCTTTTTATGATAGTTTTTTTTTTGTATGATCGTTATTATGTTATTGTATTAATATAATCACTTCTTTTATTTTCGTCTTTTTCTGCTTTTAATTCGTGATAATTATCATTATCATTTCAGTTATCATCATCATTTCCATCATCATATTCATTTCCATCTTCATCACTGTCGTCTTTATCGTAAATCGTTTTAATGGCGGTAATAGTCCACCTGCGTTTGCATTACGCCAGTAAACTAACCTCTCCTTAAAAGACGGTTGCGAGATGTCTTTAACTGTCACTCATATAAATTTTCAAATCCGTCATTCTGATTGGCCGCTTTATGGCGGGCCGTCGGCTGCATCTCTCTTCTGATTGGCCGCTTTCTGGCGGGTCGTCGGCTGCATCTCTCCTCTGATTGGTCGAAAGCACCTGGACGCGAGGTTGCACGTGACGCGTCGAGTGAGATCTGGGCTCTGATTGGCTGGCGAGGAATAAAACATGGAAACTACATATTCACTTATATTATTCGGCTTTTAAAGTTGGTGTTTAATCCAGAGTAATCAGTGGCTGTGAGCGATGAAACATGGAGATGATGCGTGTCCTCTGTTTTTTTTTCTTTCTTTTTTGTGCGTGTGTGTATGTGCACCTGTTTCTTTTTTCTTTTCTTTTTTTCCTTTTTTTTCTTTTTGCAAAATGCCTTTGAATGGATTTTTTTTTTCTCTTTTTTTTTCTCTTGCAAAGTGCCTTTAAATGTTTGTTTTTCTTTCTTTCTTTACTTTTTTCTTTTTGCAAAATACCTTTGATTTTTTTTTTACTTTTTTTCTCTTTGCAATTACTAATATTGCATGGAGTAATGGGGGAAATTAATGATTATATGAATGATGATAATGAGATGAAAATTAATTATTATAAGATTGATGATAATGATAGTCTTTCTTGGTGCTTTTCCTTCCCCCTTTTTGTCTCTCCATCTTCTCACCGTCTCTCCCTCTCTCTCCCCCTACCTGGCCCTCTCCCCTCCCCTTTGTCACTATTCCTCTCTATTTGTCCCCTCCCACCCTCCCCAGTCTTTTTTCTTCCTCTCCCTTCGTGGACTCCTCCACCTCCCTTTCTGTCCTTCCTTCCCTCCTCTGTCCTCGCTATCCCTCTTTCCCCTCCCACTTCTGTCCCTCCTTCCCCTCCTCTTTGTCCCCCCTCCTTCCCTTTCCACCCCTTCCCTCTCGTCCTTTCTCCCCTCCCCCTCCCCTTGTCTGCCCCCTCCTTCCCCTCTTGTCTCTCCTTTCCCTCCTCCCCCTCCCTATCCCTCTTTTCCCTCCCCTCTTTGTCCTTCTTTTCCCTCCCTACTCCCCCCTCCCCTCTTGATCCCTCCTCCCTCTCCACCTCCCTCTCCTCTCCTCTCCCCTCCTCCCTCCTCCTAATCCCCCCCCTCCCCTCAGCACCCCACCCACATTCCAGGGCCAGGCGGCTGCGG
>NW_020869282.1:64324-67542 GCF_003789085.1 Penaeus vannamei | reverse complement strand
ATATCGCTCCATGTCGACTCTCTTTTGCCACTTTATATTGGCCTCTGTGCACTTTCTCGTATAGGCCGAGCCTCGTATATTGGCTCTGTCGATCTCTTTTGCTCTATTTATTAGCTCTGTCACGTTTCTCTATGAAGTCTATATGGCTCTGTTCGCCTTTGGCTCTATATTGCCTCTGTCGCTCTCTTTTTGGTTCTAATGGCTCTGTCGTCTCTTCTGGCTCATTGGCTCTGTCACTTTATCTATGTCTCTATATTGGCTCTGTCGCTTCTCTTTTGGCTCTTATATTGGCTCTGTCACTTTATCTATGGGCTCTATATTGGCTCTGTCGCTCTCTTTTGGCTCTATATTGGCTCTGTCGCTCTTAAAAGCTTCCAAAATTAAACAGAAATGGCTGATTTTATAAAGGCAAAAAGAAGAAAAAAAAAGATGGATGTACAATTGCCAATTCAATGCGCAAAAAGATATTATTTCATAAATTAATTCACAGATAACAAATCTGATAAAATCTGGAAAATTGTTAAAACACTAGTGCCTAACAACAAACACCACACAAGTTGAATTGTACAAAACTCGATATCAACCTCACTAAGACACTCAGGCGCTTTTATTGATAAACTATTTCTTCAAGAAATTGGGAAAACGTAAACCCAACACAAGAAGCTCTCCTTGCATCACGCTAATTCACAATCGAAACACACAAAGTCAGGCGCACAGGATCGACAACTCATTTTTTTCAGGGACCAGCCAATCAGTTGGACTTCACGAAAAGACAAGTGCATCTTTGTAAAGTTAAACACAGGCGAAAGAGAATAAAATACCTGGTAGGAGCAGACGGTAATTGCTTTGCCGCTTCTCGCTGCTCAGAGATAGTCCTGCTCCGCAACTGTACAGTTATTCTGAATTCATGTATTTAATACCTCTCCTGGTCAGCTTGTGTGTCTTTCCGTTCGCTTTAGGAAATTGTGGTAGATATCAGGTACACCAATTTTCAAGTTGGGAGGGGATATTAGAAATATTTGAATAATTATCATAATTTTATCACACTCCTCCAATTACCTATTCTACGCCCGTATATTATCCAAAAATTCCAGTGATAAAAGACCACAAAAAATTCGCAGCAACCAAACTCAACTGGACTCTTATTTTATTATTTGGGCTCTTTTTTGGCTCTGTCGCTATTCTTTTTGGCTCCTATATTGGACCTCCTGTTTGCATCTTACATATACAAGGCTTCATAATAAGTAACATTAAATCTGAGCAGCTCGCAGCCTACAATTATAAAGTAAAAAAGCGATTTATAAAGGTATAAAAAGATTATTCTGAGGCCAACAACTTATCATCCTAAAACGCAACATGGTTTTTAAAATATACAAATACAAGGTTATATGATCTGCAGAAAATCTGCTCTTACTACAAATATGACACAATGAAGATTATGATTACCACCCTATCGACAAAAAATACACGCGGTTAAATTTGCTCAGATTGTGCGACTCTTCCCTAAAGCTTTCAAGAGTCTAACGCACACTACGAGTAATCGTGTCCATACCCACTGAGATTATTCCATAAACAAATTTAGAAATTCATCCCACAAAAGAAAATAGGCATACCTTTAACTATTCGGTATTCTATAGCTGCCTCACTCCCTCCGTCTACTTAGGTCGCTTACGCATCACAGTTTAGTCACCGTCACGCTCGTTTAACTACAGCAGGAAAGTACCCTATGCATCTATTTAATCCCACTTGCCTCTGATTCACTTAATCTTTCTTATTTACTGCCTTTCTTTTTCAGGTCTATCTCCCCTACATCTTTATCAGTCTGTTCCCCTCGCATCTCTTTATCCAATTCTATCCCCCTTCCCTCTCTTACCTCAGCTTATCTCCCATGCTCTTATCAATCTAGTTCTCCCTTCACCCTTTCTCAACATCTATCCCCCTATCGCCTTTACATTCAATTATCCCCCATCTTCCCTTCACTTTCTCCATCCTATTCACCCCTCCGTCTTTCCCCCCTTTAATCATTACCACACCACTCAAGTTGTTTTTTTTTCTTAAAATAAAAAAGTTATTTCCACCCACCCCCTTCCCCCGCTTTATTCATTCGTATCCCACCTTATCCTCTTTATCAATCTATCCCCCTAATTCTCTTTCTCAACTCTACCTCCCCACTCAGTGACCTCCCCTCTTTCTCGTCTAACCGCCCCTGTTCCCCACACTTAATCGATCGCACTCCACATACTTCCCTTTGCTGGCGACAGCAATCTGATCACCCGCTTGACCCTCTCTTCTTGTTCAATCAACTCTATCCCCCTTACCTCTCTTTCTACACAACTCGCCTTCCATCCCCCTCCCTGCAATCATTCTCAATCTAATCCCCCGTTCCCTCTTTCCTCCAATCTATTCCCCCTTCCTCTTTATCAGTTCTTTTCCCCCTCCCCCTTTTATCAATTTTATCCCCCTTCCCCTTTATCAATCTATCCCCCTTCCTCTTTATCAGTCTATCTCCCTTCCTCTTTATCAGTCTATCCCCCTTCCCCTTTATCAATCTATCCCCCTCCCCTATTTTCTCGTTCCCCCTTCCCCCTATCAGTTATCAGTCCTATCCCCGTCCTCTTTTCAATCTATCCCCCTTTCCTCCTCTCAGTCTATCCACGCCCTTCCTCTTTCTCAGTTCTATCCCCCTGCCTCTTTATCAATCTAAATCTTATATCACCCCCTATTCCCCTTTTATTTCAATCTCCCCCTTCCCCTTTATCAATCTACCCCTTCCCCTTTTCAATCTATCCCCCTTCCCCTTTATCAATCTATCCTATCTACCTCTTTATCAATCTATCCCCCTCCCCTTTATCAATCATCCCCCTTCCTCTTTATTCATCTATCCCCTTCCTCTTTATCAAATCTATCCCCGTTTCCCTTTATCAAACCTATCCCCCCTTCCTCTTTATCAATCTATCTCCCTTCCTCTTTCTCAATCTATCCCCCTTCCTCTTTCTCAATCTATTCCCCTTCCCCTTTATCAATCTATCCCCCTTCCCCTTTATCAATCTATCCCCCTTCCTCTTTATCAATCTATCCCCCTTTCCCTCTCTCTCATCTATCTTCCCCCTTTCCTCTTTTATCAATCTATCCCCCTTCCCCTTTATCAATCTATCCCCCTCCTCTTTATCAATCTATCCAACCTTCCCCATTCCCCTTTCTATCTATCCCCCTTCCCC
>NW_020869282.1:56824-59324 GCF_003789085.1 Penaeus vannamei | reverse complement strand
TTTATTTATTATTTATTTATTTATTTATTTGTTTGTTTATTTATTTATTTATTTATTTATTTATTATTTATTTATTTAGTTTATTTATTTATTTGTATGTTGTTAACTATTATAGTTTTTTTTATTATTTACTGTCTTCATTCGTCTCGTAGTAGTAAAAGTTGTTTCCATAACTGTTATTATCGTAAGAGTAGTATTAGGCAGATTTATTGTTGTTATTGTTGTTGTTGTTGTTGTTGTTGATGTTGTTAGTGTTGCGTTTAAAAAGATGTATTCATGAGATACACATGGAGATGGGGGGGGGGAGTGGAGAAAATCTGAGATAAATATTTATCCTCTCTCTCTCCTCTGTCGTCTCTGTCTGGCTAATTACCTCTCCCTCTCTCCTCCGTCTCTCTCTCTCTTTCTCCCTCTTTCCTCTCCTCCCCTCACTTTTTTCCCTTCTTCCTTCTCCCTGTAAACTTGTTTCTTTCTCTGTCTCTCTCCTTCCCTCCCTCCCTCCTCAAACGCCCTCCTCTCCCTCTTCCCCCCTCCTCCCTCCTTCCTTCTCTCCCCTCTCCTGAACGCCCCAGATATCCTCTTCCTCCCTCTCCTCCTTCCCTCCTCCCTTCCTCCCCTCCCCTCCCTCCCTCCCTCCCCCTCCCTCCCCCCCTCCCTCCCTCCCCTCCCCCCCCCCCCCCCTCTCCCTCCCTCCCTCCCTCTCCCTCCCTCCCTCCCTCCCTCTCCCTCCTCCCCTCCCTCCCTCCCTCGCAGCAGAAATAGCCCGCAGCAACCCCACCCTCCTCTCCCCCCCTCCCCCCTCCCCCCCTCGCTGTACCCGGGGCCAATTAAGGCAACCGAGATTAGCATACGTATCATAAATGATGATTAAAGCTGAATGTAGACCGGGTTTTACGATCGCTATTAATGATAAAGGAGAATGTTGGCGGGACGCGTGGTATTGGTGGTGACTTGTGATGAAGGGGGTTTGGGGGGTGGGTGGGGGGGGGAGGAGTGGTGGTGGTGGTGGAGGGGGGATGGTTTGGGGTTGGATTGGGGGGTTGGGAGGGAGGGGGGAGGGGGAGGAAGGGGGAAGGAGATGGGAAGAGAAGGGAGAGGGGTGAGGGAGGGGGTGGGGAAGGGGAAGAGGAAGAGGAAAAGGGAAGGGAGAGAGGAGAGGGAGGGGGTGGTTAAGGTGTTATTGATGTGTGATTTTTTTTTTTTTTTTGGGGGGGTAATGAGTATATATTTTTGTAATGTGATGAAGTGAGTTACTGAGGCGAAGAAGGTGGTGCTTGGTGGTGATTGAGGAGGAGACAAGCGGCAGAGGGAGGAGGGGGAGGGAATGTGGTGATGAGTGTGGTGAAGTTGTGTGACATTTAGACATATAAAGAAGGTGAATGACTATTATGACAAGACAATAAAACAAGGAAATGAGGATGATGTTGATAGAGTGTGATGACGTAGTGTTGGTAAAGTAAGAGAGTGAGAGTGATGATGTGATGAAGTGATGTCGATGTGATCATGAGTGATGTATGATGATGAAAATAGACGATGTGATTATGTGATGAAGATGACGATGATATAGTGATGATTGTGATAGTAATGAACCAGTGAGTCGATGTGATGATAGTGATGAGAGTGAGATGATGATGATAGTGGTGAAGTGATGATATTGATGAATAGTGATGCGATGAACAGTGCATGATAGTGATGATGATAATGATAGTGCTGACGCTGTGATGAACAAGTGATGAACACGAGCATCTCGAGCAGAATGAATGGTGAAGATGACTGGCATTTTATTCACCTTTCCCGATTTATTGTTAATGAAAAGCCCGGTTGCCACGAATGAATATAAGACAACATGAATCTACCGTAATATCAGGACGGAATAATTGGTTTATTAATTAAAGAAATGGGTCCGTAGTCGTATTAATGGGGACTTCTATTATCAGTAGCTATCTGAAGAGATAAGTGATGTATAGTTAGGAGTAACTATAGTCATTGGGAGTCCATTCATAAGCCTAAAAATGTAGCCGTTTGAGTTTGAAAGATGCTCTGTGCCCCCATTCCCCCCAATAGGAGGAGAGAGAGAGAGAGAGAGAGAGAGGAGGGAGGAGAGAGAGAGAGAGAGAGAGAGGGAGGAGAGAGAGGAGAGAGAGAGGGAAGAGAGAGAAGAGGGAGAGAGGGTGGGATGGAAGAGAGAGAGAGAGAGAGAGAGAGGGAGAGGGAGGAAGGGAGAGAGAGGAGAGGAGGAGGAAGAGAGAGAGAGAGAGAGGGAGGGGAAGAAGAGAGAGAGAGAGGGAGGAGGAGAAGAGAGAGAGAGAGATAGCGAGAGGAGAGGGAATGGAGAAAGAAGAGAGAGAGGGAGAAGAGGCCTGGTATGGAGAAGAGAGAGATGAGAAAGAGATGAGCAGAGAGAGAGAGCGAGAGCGGAGGAGGAAAAGGAGAGAACGAGAGGGATGGGAGGAAAGAGAGCAGAGAGAGAGGGAAGAGAGAAAGAGAAGCAGAGGGAGGG
>NW_020869282.1:44324-49324 GCF_003789085.1 Penaeus vannamei | reverse complement strand
TCTCTTACTTTGGTTTTGTCTCCTCTGATCTTTTCCGTGGGCAGGTTTCTTTTTTTTCTCCTTCCTTTCTTATCTCTCTCCTTTGCGGCTTTCTCATTCTTCTTTTTTTTTCCGTTTTTTCCGTTTTTTTTCCTTCTTTTCCTTCTTTCCTCTCTGTCTCCGTTTCCTCTGGCTAGTTTTCTCATCTTTTATTTGGGTCTTTTTTGTTTTTCTCCTTCCTTTTCTTTCTCTTCTTCCTTTGGTAATTCTTTTTTTTCTGGTTCTTTTTTTTTTCTCCTTTCTTCCTTCTTCTTTGTCTCCTTGCGGTAATTTTTCGGTCTTTTTTTTTCCTTCCTTCTCCTTCTTTCTCTCTCCTCTTGGTCCTTTTATTTTTTTTTTTTTAGTTTTTTTTTCCCTTCTTTTCCTTCTTTCCTTTTCTTCTTTCCTTTTTCTTTTTTTTTCCTTCTTCCTTTCTCTCTTCCTTGGTCCTTTTTTCGTTTTTTTTTTTCCTTCTTTTTCCCTTCTTTCTTTCTCCTTTGGTCCTTTTTTCGTTTTTTTTCTTCTTCCTTCTTTCTTTATCCTTTGGTCCTTTTTTTCGTTTTGTTTTTTTTTTTTCCTTTCCTTCTTTCTCTCTCCTTTGGTCCTCTTTTCGTTCTTTTTTTTCTTCTTCCTTTCTTTCTCTCTCCTTTTGGTCCTCTTTTTGGGTCTTTTTTTTTTCCTTCTTCTTCTTTCTTTTCTCCGCTTTGGTCTCTTTTTTGTTTTTTTCCCTTCTTCCTTCTTTCTTTATCCTTTGGTCCTCTTTTTCGTTTTTTTTCTTCTTCCTTCTTTCTCCTTCTTGCTCCTTCTTCCTTTTCTTTCTTTTCCTTTGCGCCTTGTTTGTTCGTTTTTTTTCCTTCTTCCTTCTTTTCTTCTCTCCTTTGGTCCTCTTTTGAGTCTTTTTTTTCTTCTTCCTTCTTTCTTCTCTCCTTGGTAATTTTTTCGTCTTTTTTTTCCCTTCTTCCTTCTTTCTTTCTCCTTTGGTCATTTTTCGGGTCTTTTTTTTCCTTCTTCCTTCTTTCTCTCTCCTTTGTGCTCTTTTTGGGTCTTTTTTTCCTTCCTTCTTCTTTCTCTCTCCTTTGGTCATTTTTTCGGTCTTTTTTTCCTCTTCCTTCTTTCTCCTTTTTTTCTTTTTTCCTTCTTCCTTCTTTCTTTCTCCTTTGGTCCTCTTTTTCGGTCTTTGGTTTGTTCGTTTGTTTCGCTTGTGCTTTGTTCGCTTGTTCGATTCTTTCTTTGTTGGCTTGTTCATTTGTTCGCATATTCACTTGTTCACTTGCTTTTCGTTCGTCCACTTGTTAACTTATTCGTTCATTCACTTGTTCACTTCTTGACTGTTCACTTGTTCCTGTTCTTATTTACTTGTTCCCTTATTCGTTTTTGTTTTACTTGTTCGCTTATTTACTTGTTCACTTGTTCGCGTTTCCTTATATTACTTGTTCCCTTATTCGTCATTCACTTGTTCACTTGTTCGCTTGTTCCCTTGTTGGGTCATTCGTTTGTTCGACTGTTCACTTGTTCGCTGTTGTTTGCCTTTCGCTCGTTCACATGTTCTGTCGTTCGCTTGTTCATTCGTTCGATCGTTTGCATTTCGCTCTTTGGCTTGTTCGCACGTTCGCTTGTTCTTGTTCATTCGTTCGTCGTTTGTCTTTCGCTCGGTCGCCTTTAGCGCGTGTTTAAGTCGTTCGCTCTTTTTTATTTACTTATCGTCATTATTATTATTGTTATTATTATTCTTATTCTTATTATTATGATTACTTTTTTCTGTTTAGGATCTCTTTCTTTTTTCTTTTTCTTTTTTCTATTCCCGTATCCTCATTAATTTTTATTATTGATGTTACTCACTTTTACAATTACTATAAATGTTTTTTGTATTTTGCAATTATTATTATAGTTAGTATTTCTCCTTTCTCTTACATTTATCTGTTTATCCTTATTCCACAATCCCATTTTAAGTTCGAGATGCTTTACGTATTAAGGGGAATAGTAATAGATGATAATAATGTGATGGTAAAAAGAAGACGATGAAGAAATTACCAGAAAACCCGATGAAAAAAAGCATTTTAATCCCATCTATCTCATCATCATCCTCTTCCCTTCTCTTTCTTCCTCTCTTCGCTCATTTCACAAAATAAGGAGAAAGGGACCCCGAAAGTTCGATAAAAAAAAGAGAAAAGAAAAAATAAGCGAAGGGGCAAGGAGGAAGGAGGGGGGGGGGAGGGGGAAGGAGGGGGGGAGGGGGAAGGGAAAGGAGGGGGAAAGAGGGAGGGAGGGAAGGAAGGGGGAGGGGAAAGGAGAGGGGGGAGGGGGAGGGAGGGGAGGGTTAGCCGCCATCTTGAAAACACGATCCGATCCTTAAAACGTTCTTAAACTTTATCGTTCTCCATCGCTTCGCTTGAAACAAAAGAAGGGGTAATTCTCGCGGAGGGAGTGGGGAGGGGAGTGGGGGTAATGGGGGAGGGGAGAGGAAGTGGGGGGGAGGTGGTGGGAGGAGGGGAAAGGAAAGGATGGGGGAGAGGGGGAAATGAAGAAAGTGTCGAAGGAGAGGCGAGGCAGAGGAGGGAGGGAAGAGAGGAAGAAGGACGAAGGAAATGAGGAGGGAGGGGAGGAAGAGAGGAAAGGAGGGAGAAGAGGGAGGGGAAAGGAGGAAAGGAGGGAGAGAGAGGGAGGGGAAGGAGTGGAAGGGGGAAATGAAGATGATTTGGAAGGAGGAGGAAACGAAAGGAGGGAGAAAAAGAGACGAGAGGGAAATTGCGAAAAGCATTAACGAAAACAGTAATGATAAAATAAGAGACACAGGAACAAAAAAAAAAAAAAAAAAACGAAAAACAGTAATAACAAAAGAAAGGAAAAGATAAATCACTAACAGATAAACAACAAACTAAGAAACAAAAAGAATAAAGAACAAAACAAAAAAAGCAGCAATAACAGAGAAAAGAAAAGAGAAATCGATAAATAGAAGAAAAAAAAAACTCTGAGAAAGCCAAGGTGACTTCTGAGATTTTTAAAAAGTCCCTCGAAGACACACACAAAGCCTGTGCGGTCAAGTGTCACTTCAAGCCACCTCTCGAGTGTTACGCTTTACCTGTGCAGCTGACCTTTGACCTCTGACCTCTGACCTAAGCTCTGGCACGGACAATGACCCCGTGACCCGAGAGCGTAAGTCTCCCTGGGCAACAAGAGGTCGTGTTTGGCCTGGTCGATATATTTGGGGGGTTTATTGATCTTTGTTAACTGGGGGGAAGGGAGGGGGAGGGGGATTAGGTTAGAGGGTATGGGTGAAAGGGGGTTGGATAGGGGTTTATGGGAGGGGGCGAGTTGGGGAAGATAGGGGGGGGGCTGGGTGGTGGGAGAGGGGGGTATGGGAGTTAAAGGTAGGGTATGAGAGTGAAAGGGGGGAGGGGAGGTAGGGGGAGGGTGAAAGGGGGGTTGGATAGGAGTTATGGGAAGGGGGGATGGGTGGGAGAGGGAGTGGATGGGAGTGGGATGGGGGTGGGTGGGAGAGGGAGAGGGTAGGGGAGTAGGGGGATTGAGTAGGGGAGAGGGAGGGGGTATGGGGGGTGAAAGGAGGGGGGAGTATGGGGAGTCAAAGAGGGGGGATTGGGGTAGGGGAGAGGGAGGGGGTATGGGGTGTGAAAGGCGGGGGGAGGGAAGCGTAGGGGGTGTGGAGAGTGGAGAGGGGGGTTGGGTAGGGGGGAGGGGAGGGAGGGAACTTCAAGTAGATTATTTTTGCTGATCGGAGAGGGTGGGGGAGGGGTGGGGGTGGGGCAAAAGAGAGGGAATTGAGTACGGGGGAGGGAGGGAGGGGTGGGGGGGTTGTTGAAGTGGATTAATTTCTATTGAACTTTGTTAGTGGGGTGGGGGGGGGGGCGAAGAGGGGAATTAGGAAGGGGAGGAAGAAGAAAGAAAAGAAAGAATGGAGGAATAAAGGGTGGAGATGGAGAGGGAAGGACAAACAAATGGCGAGAAAAGAGAAGAATAAGAAAATAGATATAAAACACAAGAAAAGAAAAAGAAAAAGTAAGTCAGAAACGGGAAACGAAGAAGGGAAGGGAGAAGAGAATTAGGGAACACAAAAAATGGATATGAATGAAAAGAAACGAGCTGACAAAGAAAGGAAGAAAGGAAAAAATAATATGATAAAGCAAAGGGAAATGGAGGAAGTATAACCACTCAGAGAGAGAGACAGAGAGAGAGAGAGAGAGAGAGAGAGAGAAGGAGAGAGAGAAGAGAGAGGAGATAAGAAAGAAGAGAGACAGACAGACAGACCGACAGAGAGAAGAATAGAGAGGGAGCGAAAGAGAAGAAGGAGAGAGAGAAGAGAGAGAGAGACGGAGAAAGAGAGAGACGAGAGAGACGAGAAGGAGGAGAGGGAGTGAGAGACAGACAGGAGGATAGACCAGAGAGGAGAGAGACAGAGAGAAGGAGACAGAGAGAGAGACAGAACAGAGACAGAGACAGAGAGAGAGAGAGAGAGGGGGGAGGAAGGGGGGGGGGGGGTGCTGGCGGAGATAACAAGCCCCGCTATTGAATTTCATTAGAAAGTAAAAGGCTTATCGCTGTTCCCTTTGGAGCATTTAAAGTGGATATTTATTTGAACCGTAACTGATTTCCACGCACATACGCACATGGGCACGCACACATACGCAGACATGTAGCGTGTGTGTGTAAGCTTTCTTTTTCTCGCTTCTTTTTTTCTTCGTGCTTTTTTCTCTCTCTCTCTTTCTTTCTTTCTTTCTTTCTTTCTTCTTTCTTTCTTTCTTTCTTTCTCTCTTTCTTCTTTCTCTCTCTTCTCTCTCTCTCTCTCTCTCTCTCTCTCTCTCTCTCTCTCTCTCTCTCCCTCTCTCTCTCTCGTCTCTCTCCTCCCTCTCCCTCTCGCCTCTCCCTCTCTCTGCTCTCTCTCCCTCCCCCTCTCCCTCCTTCCCTCTTCCCCCTTCTCCCACCCTCATCCCACTACCCTACCTCCCTTCGTCCCTCCCTCCCCATCC
>NW_020869282.1:35000-40000 GCF_003789085.1 Penaeus vannamei | reverse complement strand
AGAGAGAGAGAGAGAGAGAGAGAGAGAGAGAGAGAGAGAGAGAGAGAGAGAGAGAAATATATCGATGTCATATGAAAAAAAGAATAAAGAACGAAGAACAGAGGAATAATGAGACACAACCAGGCAGAAAAGGCGACAAAGGAATAACGAAGAAAGTATTGCCGGCATTAGTCTGCGATTATGCTATTGTTGTCATTTATCTTGCAATTGCATCATTGAGGCGTTTCGATTACGTCATTTATTGCGTTCACGTGTGCACAGAAGTCACACGGAAGTGGAGAAATGAAGAAACAAATATAGACACTTGTTGCAAGTAATATTTTCTTGTGAAAAAAAAAAATGTAACAGGATTGAAAAGCTTTGGTTCTCGCAAAAAAGGGAAAAATATAAAGTGAGGAATAAAAATATATTTATCATCTTTTCATTATTTTTGGATGCATTTATTCATCGTTCCGAATATATAAACACAATTAACAAGAATGTATATTCTTTAGATTTTTGTATTGTCTGTTTTTTTTTCTTATTTCTTATATCTCGATTGATTTCGTGTATTTCAAAAAGATTTTTGTGCATCTTAATATGTGATACTTTGTTGGCAAGAGATGAGTACTTGTGAATAGTTGTTCTATATCATATATATATATATATAATATATATATATATATATATATATATAATATATTATTTTTTTTCCTTACATGTCATCTAATGGCATTGGCGGCAAATTCAAAATATAGCGACATGGAGAGGCTTGGCGGAAATTCTTTGGTTCATAGGCCAGTGTATGTGGATTCCCAGAATATGCCAGATATCAAAGGCCATATAGCATTATGATAAAAATTTGTGGCGATAACAATTAAAAGAATTAAGGATTAGGACAAAACGTGCTGGATGTTGCAGAGCGCGAGTGAAATGGGTAAAGAGGGAAGAGCAAAGGGAGGACGAAGGCCGTTCAGGACTGACACAAAGCCAACCTTTCATCCTTTCATACGCCTTAGGAAATGGACAGAAAGGGGAGCGAAGGAGAAGGAAAAAGGGGAAGGGGGAGAAGAAACGACTATGCAAAATTAGTTGACGCGAGAGCTGAGGGCCGACGTCGGGGTGATCCTTGCATTGGGCCTCAGTCTCCCTCTCCCGATGCCCAGTCAACGACGACAACGAGCAAGGGATTTTGGGGGAAATTCTGTGTGAGGAGTTTATTTTGATTCTTTCCAGAGCTTCTAACAGCTCTGTTCTACAGGAATGGAATCTTGGATATTGTAGTATTAAATGATCTATGTTTTCGTCTTAGCTGTGACACCATCTACATAGTGAACCGTTTACTATGTAGGTGCTGATTTAATCTATGTTTTGTTTAATTATTGTTTTACAAATATTTATTAATTTTTGTCTTTAGATCTTGTATTTTTGTGTTTATGATTGTATTTAGATGAATAACTTCTACATATTCTTGCGGAGTACCTTGTGTTTCTGTGTGTAGGTTTGGGGTTCCGTGGTCTGTCTGCTGTTTTATTCGCTCTTTTTTTAAGGTTTACTGTCACTCGGGCAGAACGGGTTCTGCTTACGACACCCGCAATTTCTTCGCTCGTTTGGAACACGGGGAGTCATCGCTGTCGTTGTCTCCGCCTTATTTTTTTTTTTTCTTTCTTTTTTCATATTCGTAATTGCTTGTACTAGGCACATCGCTTGGATCTAGTTCAAGAGCCGGGTTCATAAAGCTTTCACTTCGCTAAAATTGGCAAGAACTCGTGTTAACTGCTCACGCAAAGGCGCTGAAACGTTTTAGGAATGAATTATGGTAGCCGAAAGGTTTAAGATTTTAAAGCGCAAAAGAAAATTGTCCCTCTAAACCTCTTACTAGTTTTGACAAGAAAAGAAATTAGATTCACTGATCACGTTTTTATACCATTCACATGTAAATGATAAACAATATAAGACACATACAGGCATACACACGCACAAATTAAGGGGTCCTCATACCACTGAGATAAATCCATCGTAAAAAATACATAAGAAACGGCTAGTCACTTATCAAACAGATAATGAAAGACGAAAGTATAATAAGATCAACAAACTTTCCCATCAAAATAGGATATATCAAAATGGAAGCAGAAAATATTTTGGATCCTGTTCCGACTGAAAGCCGCTTCGTCTGACAGCCGGGCCAGCAATCACGACGGGAGGAGAAAAACGCTTTTTATTTTAACTTTGAAGTCCTTTTCCAACCCCCTACAATCATGGCAGCTTTCGAAGGTGAGATAATCGCATATTTGGTTTCTAATAGGATGATATATTTGGAGAAAGGAGTATATTTGTCCGCTAAATAATGTGTGTTGGCGTGTTCCGATGGCTTTGTTTACGTTTTGTTTGTTTAATATTATTATTGTTTTGCCTCGTTAGCTCTTCTTATTTTACTGATATTTCTTATTCAAGATAATGGAGTCACTTACATTACCATATTTAGTACAGAGGGATCACCTATCATATGTATTATCTGTTTAAAGTAGTTACTATACCCTAGGCCTATAATTTCTGGAAGGGCAGTTCTCTGATAGGACTGGGTTTCGAAACACATTCATGGAACTTCATTTTATTTATTGAAGTGCACTTAGAAATGTAGAAATGAAATTGCAGTATTTGTTACCGTGAGACACGCACCCTGTGGAGACAACAAGCCCCTGTGTATCCCCTTTTATTAGCACTGTGTGCAAATTTACAGAAAAGGGTATTAATAACATTAATAATAATGTGTGAGGGTGTTGTGGACTTAACTTACTCCCTCATCAAATATGGTCTTTATTTTGTGGTAAATATGAAGATGCAGCACCGGTACCTGTGTTGTTAATGACTATATTTTTTATGCTCTTTAAGAAGACGTCCATATCCCTCTATGTTTGTGCGTTGCTCTTGGTAACTTTAACCAATATTGCAACATAATCACTTCATTAGCATTTCCCTGTAAGCACAGATTCAAAAAGGACTTTTCTCTAACGAGGATCATAATTTGTAAGTTGATTTCATGGGAATATGTTAGATGTTTGCTCTTTACATCAATTCTTAGATTCAGAAATCCATATATTTAATTAACCTCACTCCATGTTTCTTAATAATTCTAGAAATTACAAGATAAAACATAATCACATCTCTTTATATATCCCTGCAAGAGCACATAGAAAATGAAATTGGGAAATGTTTTGTGCAAAACAAGAAGGCCTTCACAGCATCCATCTTACAACTTCAAATAACATTCTATCTGAAACTATATTGTTTTTGTTTTTTTTCTTTTTTTATACCCTATTCCAAACACACCTGCTTTGCAGATGCACCACTTTCCAGCAGTGTGATTCATTTGTCCTACTGTTGAATTCAGCCTTTTCTTTCTCTCTTTGTTTTTTCACTCCTCGGCAAGGTATAGAAAATGATGAATGCTAAAAACTGGCACATAGAGAAAATGCAAATAATGGAGCAATAACCTACATATTTGAGTAGACTAAAGTAAACAAAAAGACAGACATACCACCAAGCAGGTAGCTAACAAATTTGTGTACTTCTACAAAGAATTGAGTAATTATGTAATTATTTACAGTAATCTGTCCATATGAATTTTTTCAACTATAATTTTGGACAACATTGGGAGATGGTTTTGCTTTGGCTATAGGTTATTTTAAAAGATGCAGTAGTGGCTATAGAGAAGAAATAGACATTAGTATCCAATAGACTTTTTTCAACACATGGGACACGATGGGCTTAGATATAACTATGGGGGCTACTAATGTCTATTTCTTCTTTAGGTAATTCTTTACAGTATGGACACACTCGCCAAAGACAAAGTCCACAACTCCATGTCAAAAAATTTATTCATCAATCTAAATTGCTGTGACTGGGCATGTCCTTCAGCAAGATAGAGCTGAAAGTTGGGAGCACTGAGTGGATTTAGGCTGAGAGCGGTGCTTTCTGCAATCTTTTTCATATATATGTAGTATTACTGTTCGTGTCTGCAGATTATTTCTTGTGCAGTCAACTGCAACTTTTTGTTCTCTACAAGACAATTTTATTTTATTTGCCCCAACCTGTGTGTCCATATCGTAAAGATTAATCCTTCTTTATAACCACGAACAGTAACACTACAAATATATGAAAAAGATTGCAGAAAGCACTATGTATATTGGGTAATTTTTCACAGCATGGATATACTTGCTGTAGACTTTGTCTCCTACTCTTATGTCACGACTTAGTCAACAATCAAAGTTGCCATAACTGTATGTGCCTTTTGGGCACTGCCCAAGGGGAGGGTTTGGAAAAGTTTACATCATCTTGGTATGTTTGGTAAGAAAGGGCACAGCAAGAAAATATGGAAGTAACGTATATTTTTCCTATGGTACAAATTAAATGCACATTTGCAATCTTCTTGTATCTTTCCACATGTTATCCCAGTTTCTTCCAACAAGTTTTGAATGTCTAGAATATTGGTTTGGATATTATGATATCCCACAACACTCTGACCATTTGTTGATGATGAAATTTCCAACGAGCAAAATTGTCTGAATAATATTTTGCATGGTAATTCTTTGCAGTATGGATGCATTCGCCAGAGATTAAGTCCCTAACTCTAAGTCACCAAATTTATTCATCAAAAATTTATTCATGACTGGGCATGCCCGACTGCCCGAGTGGAGGTTGATGGGGGAGGCTTTACCCCCAATACCCCCGGAAAACATTGTTTTCACTTCAGTATCAGTGGCAAGATAGAACTAAAACTCGAGAGCACTGAGTGTACTTAGGCTGACAGTGGGCCTTTCTGTGACTTTTTCTTTTATTTGTTAGTGTTACCATTTGTGTCTGCAAATTATTTCTTGTACCGATGACTGTAACTTTTTATCCTCTATAAGAATATCATATTCAATTTTACTTAATACATCTATACTGTAAAGATTAATCTTTTGCTCTAGAGGAAATTCAAGTCCATGTCAAAAAAAAGTACTTTTACATTTGTTGTAGCT
>NW_020869282.1:17500-30000 GCF_003789085.1 Penaeus vannamei | reverse complement strand
ATGGCAAGAGTACAACTAATATCCACTCTGTCTTACTGCTTATTAATTGTCGTTACACACAAGCTATCTAAAGGGAGGTAGTGTTATCCCCACTGAGATCTGTGGTAACATTGAACAAAATATGATTTTTTTCTGTTTATTTTGCAAGCTTCAGTATACATTTACATTTACATTTCTATGGTACCTTTGGGTTAAGTCCAAGCTGCTGGTGATCTTCATAGGTCTTCATAACAAATTACTGTATTTCTTTTATATTATTGCTGTTATTATCAGTTTTGTATTCTATGATGTTTTATTATGATTATCATTATCATTTTCTTTCTTTGTCTTGCTATATTTATCACCATTTTATGACTTTAACATTAGCCTAACATTAATTAATGTTGTATTTATTGTTATTGTATTTAATTATTTATTATTTTATTTATTTTATTTTTATTCATATGATATCCTTATTATTATATAACTAATTATTATATATTAATTATTAATAATTTATTAAATATTATCCAGTGTTATTAGGTTATTATAGATTAATTTAATTGATGGATTTTTCAAGATCTTTAACTATTTTATTATTATAATTATATTGATTCTTAGGCTCTAGGCTGTGGACTTCGGTGGAACTGTCTAACTGCCGGTGGATTTGGACCTAGTTGATGAATGGTGCTTGGGCCTGATAGGGACAGACGAGAGCAGGCGCTTCAACCCTTCGTAGCGAGTTCAAGAATGCCACCTTCCTCCCAGCTGTTGTACTGAAGGTTAGTGTAATGGTTAGGGGTGTGGCTGTGGGATGGGTTAATGCACATTCAAGATATGATTATAAAAAGATTATGTTCAGCTATGAAATCAAATTCATAGGATATATTATCTTAAACTAACAGCACCTGTGAAAATTCCTCCTCTCCCATTTCTTTTCCCTCTCCCTCTACCTCTACATCTACCTTCTCCTTTCCCACTTTTCTGCCCTTTTCACTCCCAAATCTTCCTTATATTCACTCATTCTCTCCCATTTTATGTCCTACATCTGCCCCTCCCACCTTCCTCCAATTGCTCTTTAACCTCCCCACCTTTGCTCTCTTAGTAACTTTCTCTCCCCTCCCTTTCCCCTTTCCCCTTCCCCATCTCCCTTTTCCTCTGTTTTCTCTTCCCTCTCTCCCTTTTCCTCTGTTTCCCATTCCCCATCTCCCTTTTTTCTTTAAGGCCCCTTTCCTTCCCCTTCTTTCTAAACCAATCCCTTTGAATACTTATAAATGTGTTAACTGACTGTCTAACTACTCCAGTGCAGTGTGTACTTGCCTCACACTCATAAGATTATTAACCCATTGGATCTGGTTGTGTCATGGCAATCACACAGCCGAAAATATGGGCATTAGGTTTTCTAAATGGCTGCTTGGCCAGGCACATGCAGACAGTTGTGTGGGGTGCATTGTTATATTGTCTTTTTAGCATTTTTGCTATTTTCCAATGTATATGTCTTTTGAGTTTGCTTTATCAGATGGTAATATATTATTTTCCTTGCACAGACTCCATATCATCTCTCTTTGTAGTGAATAACTCAGTGCAAGATTATTATTATTATTATTTTTTTTGTCCATTTTTTTTGTTTGAACACTCATGCAAGTCTTTTCCATTACCACTCTGGCCTTCTCATGATGGCAAGTTCATATCACCCGCATGTGGCCATTTTGTCCCAGGATGGCATGTTCATGTTACCCAGCTCTACAATATTTTTTTCATGATGGAATGGTCATTTCACCTGGATCAAATGGGTCAAGTTGGAGCATGTGAATGAATGGATTGAAACACAAGCAGAATTATTTTATAAGATTCAGATTGATGCATAATATGATGCCTTTATATATATATTATATATATATATATATATATATATATATATATATATATATATATATATATATATATATATATATATATATAGTGATACTGAGTGATGGTGAGTGAGTGTGTGAGTGCGAGGTGCGGAGTGTGGTGTTGCGTGTGCGTGTGCGTGTGCGTGTGCGTGTGCGTGTGCGTGTGTGTGGTGCATGTGTGTGCATGTGTATATGTGTACAAGTATGTACGAGTGTGTGTGAGTGTTTGTAGTCACATTTAATATATTTTTTGGAGTGTGATATTAAGCAATTATGATATAAATGCTATATTTCTATGCAATGAAAAAGTGTTGAATTATAGGTTTTCATATGGATGATTACCATGCATGAATGCTGTCAAAGTAGACTGTTATTCTCTATTCTTCTAAATACTGGTGTATCTTATGGCCTGTTAGAAATTATGTCCAGAATACCTGAAGGCAGTACCAGAAATTTAGAAGTTTTGTGAGGTTGGAGGTTGTGGACTAGAGTTATAATCATAACAAATGTAGAAAAGAAAAAGATACAAGAATAGATCATGAATAAACATCATAATGTAGCTCAAAGTTATATAACATACAACTTTTTTATGGTTTGACAGAATGCAGAGATGTCTTTCAACTTTGGGGCAACAGAATTCAAGTACCCTCCAAAGGGGGGCTTTATGGCCATCTGTCAGGCTCCTAAGGATTGCACAGTAACTTCAGGTGTCAGGGGCGGAGACAAGCCACAGAAGGTGGAGAATAACGCTCCTCAGGCCATCATTATTGAGGTAAGGTGTTTTGTTCATTCATGTTTATTTAATTATTCTGTAAAAGATGTGGATCTTAGATTTCATTAGATAATAAGAATTATTCTGCAGGGTAATGTTTTTTTATGGTGCCTATGTTTGTGGTATTTTGTTGAAAAGGAATTTTTTTCATGGCTCACTTTTTTTTTCCATAACTAGTGATTCAAAATGGTATTTTGGAGTTATAGTATGATGCATTGGTGAATGGTTCTCAGAATTTCAAGTCCATCTCGCACCTTGCTTGTCTTCCTCCCATGCAAGGCTTGTTGTAGGGATGTTGCCAACTTATGACTTGATATTTTTGCTCCTCTTACGAAATATCAACCTCAGAAATAGCTTCCAGAAAGACATCAAATAAAGATAAAGGCAGAAAAAAGAAAAGACAGTGCAAGAGTATCTCACTTCCCACAAAATCTTGCTATACAGCTCTGTGAGGAGTATGTTACACAAACACTTGACATTCCACACTCAACTGTGCAAATGATCTAAGCAAATAAGAAGATAAAGAAGGCTGTTGATCTTGGTTCCCCAGCAAGTGCACTCCATACAAGTTATTCTTAGAGCGCCGTGCTTAATAGGACAGAAAAATTGTATCTATAAGGTTTGAAGATCAGAAGCACTGCAACCTTTCAGTGAGTCTTATGGCAATGTAGCACAAGCATAAGGTGAAAAATAACAACTTGACCTAATAATGATGAGTGTCTCACCAAATGAGATAGTTGTGAGGTCAGAGAATGTTTTTTCTATTTTGAAGAACTAAACAAGGAGAAGAAGAGAAATGGGAAACAAGTCGCAATAGGTATAAAGCTCTTTTTACAAAGTAGGATCGTGAGAAGGAAAAGGAGTCCCCTCCCCTGGCCACCCTAGCTTGGAATCTCTGGGAACAGCCACCCATGCTCCCCTCCATTGTCATTCGCCAAATTTTTCTAGTGTTATTGTGGATAATGCATTACTAAACTTTATGATTTAATCAGAGTTTTTAAATTTACCAAATTCAAATAATTTCATCAATTTGAGAGTGTTGCAGTCGGGGTTGGATGTTGCGGTACACAACCTTTTTTCATTTTCTTATAAGTAGATGTATGGATAGGTGAATAGATAGGTGGATGAATATTTTACCCTGTATAGGGTATGTCTTCTGATGTTTCCCTTTCTCACTTCCCCCAACAGCCCTCTCGAGAGCTAGCGGAGCAGACCCTGACACAACTCAAATTGTTCCACAAACACCTGGACAATCCTGTGGTACGTGACTTGTTGGTGGTAGGTGGCATTCCAGTGAAAGACCAGATTGCAGCTCTCAACTCAGGCATCGACATTGTGTGTGGCACTCCCGGTCGATTGGAGGACCTCATCAACACAGGACAGCTCTCACTCCAGTCGTGCAAGTTTTTCGTTCTTGATGAAGCTGATGGTCTGCTGAAACAGGTAAGGTTTTACTGATTTTATGTTTTTGATATTGATTTTGCTTTCTTTTGTTAATACTTCACCTTTAGTGGTTTTTATCTATTAATTGTCACAGAATTGTTAGGAATATAGTATATGAGATAGTATCCACAGACACTATTCAAGGGTTTTCATCCTTTGTAAAAAATAGATATATAATTTAGCAGTGGTTGCCTTGTACAAGGCAGAACCCTCACTTTAAGTACTGTTCAGCTGGTCTTGTGTACGTGCAGGTCAGGCTGAAAGTGTGGCAGTCTGGGCCGAATTGCATCACTTTGGTGCGAAATCTGGGGGCTGAGGGGAACCAGCGATAACATGACCCATAGGGTCTTTCTCCTCGGGTATCTCTGTTTTTTCAAGGTGTAATTAAAAACTATTGTCTGTATTTTGCTTAAAGAAATTATCAAAATATATACTCAACAAAAATAATATTGGAGATTTCATATGAAACATTTAGAGTCAATTATCACAAAATTTGTTTTTTTATTATGAAAAACAAGTAAACAAGAAATGGCTAATTTGAAACAAGATATACACTCATGTCAATGGCCCATCAGACTATTTTTGAATCAGTGAATCGGTTTCCATGCCTCTTTATTTAAAAAATATACACCATGAAACTTGAAACTACTGTGAAGCAAAATAATTGTGCTCCATGTTGCTCAAATGAGAAGTACTATGCGGGGTGAAATTCAAGCCAGAGGTATGTGCGGTCTATTATGTCGGTGCTTTTCGCAGTTGAAATACTAAACCTGGCTAGGCACACAGACACAAGTTAGGTCTGCCATTGCCTAAAATCTTTACCATATGAATGAAGCCGTAAGTATTGGAGAAAAACAAACTCTGTCGGACGAGCCAGTGGCGCGGGAGTGAGCATGATACGATGCCATCCGTTTTTCAGTCCACAACAGCCATGGCATGTACGTACATGCCACACGTCGGCTACGGGTTAAGTAGCAACACTCTTTAGCCATAGGCTATTGATGGACAAACGTTTAATACTTTGTAGTAAAATTAAGCATTTATACCCCCTCTTGTGTGTGATACCTGGGAGGGTAATTAGAAATCCACATGAAATATATTATGGTATTATTATTTCACACATATAGAAACAGCCTTAAAAAGGCCGCTTTGTTTCTGAATAGGATGTTTTAGTGAAAGTAATTTAGATTTTGGGTGTACACTGGATGTACTGTACATCATTGTCAGGGAGGCTCTTTGCAAGCAACTGTAAAGGGTAATATTGCATTAGTGCATAGTATATGTGGATATTGTCAGTTGGTGGAAATTTTTTTTTGTAATGAATGCTGACTCCAATGTAATCTAGAGAATCTAGTTTTACACCTAACATTGGAGTGTGGGTATATGTGGAAACCTAGTACATACATTGAGGGACTAAGCTTATATCTTTTGCATAGATTATTACAACAGTATTTTATTAAATCTTCCTTGTTTAGAACCTTGTTTTTCTTACTCTGCTATTCAACAAGCATATAGGCTAATGCCACATAATGGAAAATGCATAGAGGAATGCCTGTAAAAAAAAAGGTAATTTAGCATGTAGCTCAAAACTTGGTTCCCTAAAAAAAAAAAAAAAAAAAAAAAAAATATATATATATATATTTTTTTTTTTTCTGGGGGGGGGGGGGGAAGAGTTAGTGAGGATATGTATTATCACAGTGCAGCCCTGGTTATTTCCTTATTTCTTTTACCTCTCTGTAATGCCACTATTGATTGGGTTAAGAATTTATAAGTGAAATTGTATTATATGAACTTCCATTGTTCATTCTATCAGGCTCTGTGAACCAGAAATGATTATATATACACTCTTTATATGTCATTATAATTCATATTTCACTTTCTCTATCATGCAGCCTCTCAAGAGTTGAGTTCTAAGTTTGTAAGTGATCAAATACCCTCTTATAAGGATGTGTGTAGTGTGGTTCTTTTAAGTAATTCCTTGATTACTGCTACCTTATGTACCTTGTGAGTGTAATCTGTTCAGTGTAGGGGAAGACCCTATTGTGTATAAGGAAGGTGTAGGAAACACTCATACTTATTAGTCTATTTATTACTTAACTCTACTTACGTGGAAATAAGTTTTAATTGCTCTCCTCGATCACTGGAAGTTCTAAAGATATCGAATAGTTTTCAAGACTGGCTAAAGTAGACCGCCTCAAGTAATCACCAAAAGTAGACTGCCTGCCCATGGGTACCACAGTGCTCCCCTGGGCATCGCCGGTCAGCTGAGGTCAGCAGTTTATAGTAACAAATAACGCGCTCCTTGGTCTTGGGGATGGTATAGGACTTGCACCCTAATGCCTGAGTCTAGTACGCCTCTATCCCCCGTACAAAACTAGAGGAACTTTCCCATCACACTGTTTTCACACTGCTATACACATGACTCTCTGGGTGATTCCCATGGCCCATGACTTTACATGTATTTGTTTGTCACTGATTCTGGCCTGTGACAATATAATACACAAAGATTATCAGTTTACATCTTTTCACAAGACCAAATTTTAAAGACAAGCTGAAAGAAAGTTCTAGGGATTGTTTGATTTTTGTTCAAGAAATTTGATTTTGTTTAGAAATATATTACAGTTAAATCTTTATTATGCATTGTAATTTTATGATTTTTAGATTATAAACAAATATAAATCCTCTTTTAATTTTCAGGGACATGAACGCCTTGTTAATAACATCCACAGTGCCATCCCTAAGATCACATCTGATGGAAAGAGGCTCCAGATGATTGTCTGTTCTGCAACACTGCATTCCTTTGAGGTCAAGCGCATGGCTGTAAGTAACCACAGTGTCAAGAGTTCTATTTTAATATTTGTCATTTTGATATTTTGTATCAAGATGGTAACAGAATGTATTCCTTGCACAAACTCCACATCATCTCTCAAGGTAGTCTTTAACTTTGTGCAATAAGGATAACAATTATTATTTTGAAATTTGTGTCATTTTTAAGATATTTCTGTAATATTTGCACTTCTGTAAAACAACCTGTGCTTCTGGTTGTATTGAGCAGGAATAAGATCCTGATCTTGGAAACAGCGTCCTCCCTGGAGCCAGTGCTCTTCTGGTCATGGCTTATAGATAGTACAGTACACAATCATTTACCATTGGAAATAATGCAAGAGTCCCTTTCTTAAATCTCGTCTGACTCAAATTATCCTCCAAGAGCTTTGTGCACCTGTAGCAAAGTATTCCTGTCACTCTGGCCTTCATTTAAGATTCTCATGATGGCATATTCGTGTCACCCCAGGTCCTTAGCCAAATTTTTCATGATGGCACAACCATATCGTCTGGATCCATGGGGATAATTGTAAAATGTTTAACACTTCTGTCATAATGCATTTCTTTGCCTTTACTATAAGTAAACTTTATGTTAAAAAGTGTTTTCATTTTGTTTACTGTATGGATTCCTTCATTGATTATGTAGAGCCTTTTTTTATTTCATAATTGATGTTACAGTGTTCATAGGATCCATTTATACTCATGTAGATTCTTGCCAGATGCAAATAATCATATCTCACTGTTTGAGCAGGTTGTATGTAATCAGTTGAAAAGGACATTTGGAGATAATTGCTTCTGAGAGGATTGTTGTACAATGTATTTCAGTATGAATAAAGAAAAGTTGACACATACATCAAAATGCCTTTGTTTGAAATATTCTAATTCCCAGGTTTTGATGAGGAAGAGAAAGGATTTTCCTTCTACATTATATCAGACCATAATGTGTCTCCTTGTCTACCCCCCAAGGAACGCCTGATGCACTTCCCAACGTGGGTTGACCTTAAGGGAGAAGACGCTGTTCCTGAGACTGTCCACCATGTTGTTGTTACGGTTGACCCGCGTGCTGACACCACCTGGAGTACCTTGCGACGCCATATCCCTACAGATGGAGTACACCAGAAGGACAATGTCCGGCCAGGAAACAATACGCCCGGTATGTGTATGCGAGGAAAGAAAGGGAATGATGTGTTTCCATAGTGGCTCCCTGTGTTTGCTGGGATCTTTCGGGGTTTGGGTATCTTATGTAGATTTTTGATTGTATATTCTCAATTAATGTACTGAATAGCCTTTAGTTGTCTAAGTCAGTTTCTAGTAAAACAAGGGTCATTGGTTATTAACTGCTGTCTCTTTTCCTTGAACAGAAACCCTGAGTGAAGCTGTGAAGATGCTGAAAGGAGAGTACTGTCTCAAAGCCATTGACACCCACAAGATGGACAAAGCGCTGATCTTCTGCCGTACAAAGCTTGACTGTGATAACCTAGAGCGCTATTTCAATCAGATTGGTAAGCATCTCTGGTCAAGCACAGTTTATTAAGTGGACTGTTCCTGGTGGTGGTGGGGATTTTAGTTTGGAGTGGTCGAAAATGAGTTATTTTCAGTTTGATATTTGTGTATAAGTGTAGAATTTCCCACGTTAATATATACTCGCGCAACAAAAAATTAAGGCAATGTTTAAGGCGAGAACCCCAAGTCTCCCTGTCACTGTCAGCAATTATCACCCTTCCGCTCTCGCTGTACGGGAGCGAGTATGATGTATTGTATTATGACATTACCTATTGAAATGGAGCAATAGATTTGATAGGTATGATTTGACTTTGACATTTTCATCATACAAGTATATTTAGGGTTCAGTGATAATAAATTAGAAGTTATAAGTCTGTATCTCCAAAAATAAACTCGCAACGAATAGATATTTACTTGGGCTGGGCGCTCACCCGCGTTAACGACTGTCTCAGGACTCAGGTGACAGAGTCCTTCTGAGTAGATGATGTGGAAGAAGAGTAGACTGGAACAAGAATAAGATAATTTAAATAAATCATTTAATATCTGACAGGTAAATGTTCAGATTGCTTGTGGAAGTTGGGCTAAGTAATTGGCAGCCTAGGTGAACAGTTTCATACAGCCTTTATACCTTGCCATAAAGTGACAGTTGATGAAAGGGTCTTTGGAAGTTCAGAGGGCAACTGCAAACCCAAGCAAAGGGGTAATCTTTGACTTGAAGAGTACTTAAGTACAGCAGTGGGTGGATAAAGAGTCAATCACCATCATTTCTGTGGTCCATACCAGTAAAGTCAAGGACTTCACTGGGGACAACTACACCTATGTGACTTCAGGGTGGATATCATTGACAGCTTTTGCCATAATGCCTCAGGATGACCACCACTTATGGTATTCTTTATCTACAAAGAAGGACTCCCCATGTTGCCAAGGCAATTGAGGACTACAGGTATCGCTGTGTCCCATGTGCTATAGTGATAGCCACAGAAAAATTATCAGCCTATACTGTGTAGATTGTAAGGTCCTTCTACACAGTTGGGTGCTTTGCGGCCTATCATTTAAATGTCAGATATTTAAAGATAGGAGGAGAATTATCAGTAAAATTGTAGATCTAGAAAGTCTGTATATTTATATACATTTTTATACATATCTTGTACATATCCTTTATGTACAAATGAAGCAAGATTTATGTGAACTCTTAACAGATGCCGCAGCACACTGATGTAGTTGTAAATACATAACCGTACTAATGAAGCCAGTCAGATATCTCATATGTCTTGTCACAACTTTTTTCTAAGTATAGAAAGCATGATTGCTGGCCTCTTCCTAGGGCTATGAAATAAAACTGCAGGAGTGCCCAGGGCTATAAATAAACCCTACCAGTTGGAAGTATAAACAGACTGGCTGGATAATCTGCCTTCATTGGGTTACTTAGTTGTATTTTTTTTTTTTTTTTTTGTCTAATGGAACTTTTTTTATTACATGTTTCACACATCCCAGCCACCGACTACTACCCTCACTTCAAAACTTTTCTTTACAACCGATGGCAATCCTTCTGGTCACGTCTGTGCACCAACAAACTCCAAACCATAAAACCCTCAATCTCCCCTTGGTCAGCTCCATACCATCAAAACAGATGTTGGGAAACTGCCCTTGCCTGCCTACGAATAGGCCACACCAGAATCACTCACTCATACCTCATGTCACATCCCTCTAACCTACCTCTATGCCCTACATACAATGTCCTTCTCTCTGTCCCACATATCCTAATATCCTGTCCTCGCTTTACCGAAGCCCGCATCCTTACTTTTCCTCGCATATCCCATCTTCCCCGACCCCCCAACCTGTCAGACATCCTTACAGAATCCCCCACCTTTTTTATTAATAATTTATTCTCCTTCCTCAGACGCATAAATATCCTTCATTTGATCTAATCGCCCATTGTCCTTAACCCTTCCTCTTCTCATCAATACCTATCCTACTCCCATCTACCATCTCCTCCTACTCCTATAAATACTATACTATCATACAATAAATGACCATCGAAACTTAACATTTTAATTGTAATAAAGAATTTAAAAACCCTCCCAACACAATACGATACCATAGTGCTATATGACCTTTGATGTCTAGCACATTTATTTTCTTGTCATTATGGCCAACTTTTATTGCATGTTTTGTTTTTTATTAGTTCAATTGTTTTGTTTTTGTTATGGAATATCGTAGTTTATTTCATTGTTTATTTATCCTTTTTTTATTCTATAGATTTGCATATATGATGAAATAATAATGATATTAATTTTGAATTGCAATAGATTTAAAATCCTCTTTAAATATATACTCTTATATTCCTGTTTGTATGTATCGATATGTAAATGCTTGTAAGTGTTCCCTATACTTTGATCTTTTTTCTGGTCCATCACTTTTTTCCAAAGGGGGTGGGGGGGGCAACCATTTCATAAACCCCCCACTCTCAAGTATTTGAAATGCAACATATTCTAAATTGCAGGTGGAGGACCCAAGAATCCTGCCAATCCCTACTCCTGTGTATGCCTCCATGGTGATCGTAAACCCAACGAACGTAAAGCTAATCTTGAAACCTTCAAGAATGGGCGAGTCAGGTTCCTCATTTGCACTGATGTTGCTGCCCGTGGAATTGGTAAGTACAAGGACCTATTTTGCAGAGTTTGTTTTGGTGTAGAAAAAGGCTTTTTGTTAGTCCAAGGGTTTAGATTTTGGTTTCATTAAAAAATGATGTCAGCAAGGACAGAATGAAAGAGGATAAAAAAAAAAAAAAATTGGTGGTGGACTCACCTTTTAGCAAATTTATCTCCTCCCACTAACAAGACCAAATATCTGCCTTGTGTAAACACTTCCTGAATTTGCAGCATATGAAAGAATTAGAGAATGAAATATCCATGTTCTTGTTTGAAATAACAAGTATGCCTGTTTAGAATTTTTGTTTTCTTGAAATATAGAAGATATTGATGTAAAGAAATTTAGAAAATCTGGAGGCTATATTCAGATTTATCAAACTTAATTTTTCAAGTGTTAGAGGAAACATCATTTGGTGAAAAACACACTCAGAATTTGTAGGGAGATATTTCAGATTAAGGGATGAAGTTCACGCCTAAAAGATATAAGAACTGTAAACCCTTCAGCTTGTCTATCCTCCTGCTGCAGAAAAGGCCTGGTCTTTGATTTCACTAAAAGGGAAATCATTTCAAGAGCCCAGTTTTCAACACCAGCCAGATTTTCTTTTTATTCTTTTTGTCATATATCAGGTATATGGGACATCAGTTGAGCACAAGGTTGAAAGGGTTATCACACTTCCCTTCACATATGAATAAGATATGTATAGGCATACTATAAACATGTAAGTAAACACATGGAAAGCAACAAAATCATATTTTTATCATTTAAGATATTAGAATATGGATTTGGTTAGCTCCTGTATATGGTACAAAAACATATACAGGAAAGAAATGTTCTGGGTATGGCTGGAGGTAACTTGCCAAACAGTACAAGAGATAGTAATAGAAAAAAGTCTTCTGCTTTTTGATAGGCCTTGCATAATTGTAGCAAATTGTAATGGTTAAGTAGTATGTGGAAACCATGATTGTGCCAGATAGGATAATGGGAGTTATGCAAAAAAAAGAGGAAAGATGATGAGGATAAGGTTGAAGTAGAGGAGGAGTAGAGATAATAGGAAGAGTTGGTATTAAGATAAAATATCAGAGAAGGTAGGAGGAGGAAGGAAAACAGACAGACAGACAGACAGACAGACAGAGATAGAGAAAAGGGGGGAATGGAGATGAGATAAAGAAATGGAGAAACGGAGATGAGATAAAGAAATGGAGAAACAGTGACAAGTTTTCTTATATTAAACAAAAAAGTCACTCAATAGATATTTCACTCCCTTGCAGATGTCAACGGCTTGCCCTTCATTATCAATGTGACTCTGCCAGATGAGAAGAGCAACTACGTGCATCGTATTGGCCGTGTGGGTCGAGCAGAGAGGATGGGTCTGGCCATCTCCATTGTTGCAGCTGTGCCAGAGAAAGTGAGTTGGTAGAGCAGAGTGGGAGGAG
>NW_020869282.1:0-2500 GCF_003789085.1 Penaeus vannamei | reverse complement strand
TATATATATTTTTTTTTTTTTTTTTTTTTTTTTTTACCTCTTCGGGTCTCCTTTCTCACTGCCTTCTCATTCTTTCCTCTCCTTTCTCTCTCTATTTCCGCTTATTTTTTCACCATTCTAAAAAGAAAAACAAAAGCAAGTATACCATGTGATAACTTTTACTTCTCGTCCCTATGTCATCTCCCTTCTTTTCTTTTCTCTTCTCCGTTTTCTTTATCATGTTCGAAAAATTAATGTTGTTGACTATTTTCTCTTGAAATAGCCTTGCATTTCTCTCTCTCTCTTTTCCTCTTCTCTTTTTGAAGAATAGAAGGGGCAGGGAAGGAAAAACGGATCAGGAGAGGGTGAGAGAGAGAATGGAAGAGACTGAAAAAACGGAGAAAGAGGAGAAATGAATGACGAAAATAAAGAAAACGGAGAGACGAAGAGTTAGAAGTATGGAAAGAAAACGGGAAGGGGGGAAAGAAATCGAGAAAAGAAGAGAGAGAGGAAAAATAAAGAATGGGGAAAGAAGGGAGGCGGAGTAGGAGAGGTCGAGAAAAGAGAGAAAGAGAAAAAGGAGAGAAAGAGTTCATAAATGAAAGAAGGAGGAGGAGATGGATAAAGAAAGAGCGAGTACGCAGGAAAGTAACAAAGAGGGGAAGAGAGAAAGATGAGCAGAAAATTATAAGAAAGAAAAATAAAAAATAAACTGTAAAAGAGAGAAAGACAAAAAAACAACAATAGAAAAGGACGTAAAAGATAAATCAACAAACGAAAAAGTCAAAGAGGAAAAAGATGAGGGAGGGAAGGAGTCGAAGAAGTCTCTCTCACACGCAAGACATTTATGAGGGCAGGTAATGGGAGCGCGATCACCCTCGAAGCAGTTTACAGCCTCATGAATATTTGGTGGTTGATCGGCCGTCGATCGCGATTTCGATCCTTTTATCGATCAGCCGGGATTTGATCGGGAGGGGAGGGCCCGAGGAGGGAGGAGGGGGAGGGAAGGGAGGGGAGGGCGAGGGAGGGAGGGCCCGAGGGAGGGGAGGCGAGGAGGGGAGGGCCCGAGGGAGGGGAGGGAACCAGGCGGGAGGGCCCGAGGGAGGGGAGGGAACCAGGCGGGAGGGCCCGAGGGAGGGAAGGGAACCAGGCGGGGGCCCGAGGGAGGGGAGGGCCAGAGGGAGGTGAGGGCCAGGGGCGGCCGGGAGGCCGAGGGGAGGAGGGCCCGGGGGGGGGGGCCGAGGGAGGGAGGCGGAGGGGAGGGCCGAGGAGGGGAGGGGAGCGGCCGAGGGAGGGGAGGGAGCCAGGCGGGAGNGTGTGTGTGTGTGTACATGTGCGCGTGTATGTGTGTACGTATGTGTGCGTATGCGAGCGATGCCTGTATTTAGGTCTCTCTTTGAGCAACTCCTCCCCCTTCTCCTCTCTCTCCCCCCCACCTACCCCCATCACCTCCCCACCTCCTTGTTGACCCTCACAGACAAAGCATCTAACATCATCTCGTTTCCCCTCCTCTTTTTTAATTCCTTCTTTCTCTCCCTCTCTCTTTCTTTCTTTCACTCACTCTCTCTTTCTCGCCCTCTCTCTCTCTCTCTCTGTCTGTCTCTGTCTCTCTCTCTCTCTCTCTCTCTCTCTCTCTTTCTCTTTCTCTTTCTCTTTCTTTCTCTTTCTCTTTTTCTCTCTCTCTCTCTCTCTCTTCTTTTACCTCCTCCTCCCCTCCACCCCCCCTTTCTTTCTCTTCTTGGCCCGTGCTACCCGTTGCCCCTTTCCTTTTGTTCGTCCTCCCCCCCCCCTTCCCTTTCTTCTTCCTTCCTACGAACAACAGCAATTGAATAATAAAAGGATAAAAAGGGCGAAGCAAGGAAAGAGTGAGCGGGTATTGCCTCCTCCTCCTCCTCCTCCCTTCCCTCTGGCTTCCTTTCCAGAACATTCTTCTTCGGGCACACGAGTGAATTTCGTCTTCTTCTTCTTCTTCTTATTGTCTTTTCGTCTTTTTCTCTGTTTTTCTTCTTCTTTGTCTTTTTCCCTTATTCTCTTTTTCTTATTATTTATCTTATTTTTACTCATTCTTTTCATATTCCTTTACAACTACCTTACCTTTTTTATATGAATCTGTTATTTCCCTTCTCTCCATTGTTATTATTGCCATACGTATCTTTACATATCTATCAGTTATTACTACGCCTTCTTTATCCGGTCTTTCGATAATTATTGCCGCTATTCTCCAATTTATCCTTCCCTCCGACGAAGACTAGAGAAAGCAACGAAGAAAATAGCGGGCGAGAGAAAGAGGAAACCGAATATCGCAATTGAGAAAGTAAAAAAAATAAATTGCGGATTAGATTAATACGAAACATAAGACTGAAGGAAGAGGCATGATAACAACAAAACACAAAACAAAGATGATGAACTCACACACACTGAACTCCACAGAAATGAGCGAATGCACAGACACACACACACACACACACACAGTGAGTGAGTGAGTGAGAGAGAGAGAGAGAGAGAGAGAGAGAGAGAGAGA
>NW_020869281.1:294364-327763 GCF_003789085.1 Penaeus vannamei | reverse complement strand
TCTTAGCGTCGCTTTCGTTCTTTCTCTCTTGTTTCTTCTCTATGTCTTTTTCTCTGTTTTCTTTCTTCTTTTTCTTCTTCTCTGTTTCTTCTTCTTTTCTTATTTCCTATTTTTACTTCGTTCTTTTCATATTCCTCTACAACTAGCTTACATATCATTTTTATATGGATCTTCCCATTGTTATTATTACGTATCTCTTACATATCTATCAGTTATTGCTACGCCCTCTTTTTTTCTTCGGTCTTTTTTCGTCAATTATACCGCTATTCTCCATTCTACCCTTCCCACTAACGAAGACTAGAGAAAGCAACGAAGAAAATAGCAGGCGATAGAGAGGAAACCGAATATCGAAGTTGTGAGAAGAGAAAAAGAAAAATTAAATTGCGGATTAGATTAATTACGAAAACATAAGACTGAAGGAAGAGGCATTGATGACAACAACAAAACACAAAAACAAGATGATGAGTTGAACTCAGACACACACTGAACTCCACAGAATGAGCGAGATGTACACACACACACACACACACACACACACACACACACACACACACCACACCACACCACACACACACAGGAGAGAGAGAGAAGAGAGAGAGAGGAGAGAGACAGAGAGAGAGAGAGAGAAGAAGAGAGAGAAGAGAGAGATGAGAGAGAGAAGAGAGAAGAGAGAGAGAGAGAGCCGAAAACCCCAAACACGTACCTGAGTGCAAACTCTGGTGCTCCCGCCGTATGCAAATCGGTTTCCTGCGTGGACGACCTTGCAAGCAACTTTCTGGGCCGTCATTTGGGCCACTCTCAAGCCCCCCCCTCCTCCTTCCCCTTCCCACTCCCCGTCCTACATCTCCTTATTCTATACTCCTCCCCTTCTTAGCCTTCTCTCTCTTCTTCTCCCCTTCTACAGCCTTCTCTTCCCCTCTTCCTTCCTCCCCTTCTACAGCTTCTCCTTCTCTTCTCTTTCCTCTCCCTTCTCTACAGCCTTCTCCCTTCTCTCTTCTTCCTCCTCCCCTTTACTTCTTACAGCCTTCTCCTTCTCCCTCTTCCTCCTCCCCTCTACAAGCCTTCCTCCTTTCTCCTTCTCTTCTTCTCTTCCCTTCCTCCAGAGCCCTCTCCGTTCTCTCTTCTTTCCTCCTTCCCCTTCTACCCTTCCCCTTCTCTCTCTTCCTCCCCCTTTCTACAGCCCCTTCTCCTTCTCCCTTCTCCCTCCTCCCCTTTCTACAGCCTTTCTCCTTCTCTCTCTTCCTCCTCCCCTTCTACAGGCCTTTCTCCTTCTCTCTCTTCCTCCTCCCCTTCTACAGCCTTCTCCTTCTCCCTCTTCCTCCTCCCCTTCTACAGCCTTCTCCTTCTCTCTCTTCCTCCTCCCCTTCTACAGCCTTCTCCTTCTCCCTCTTCCTCCTCCTCCTCCTCGTCCTACTTCCCCTCTCCCTTCCCTCTCTACCCCTTCTATCTCCATCCTCCCCTTTTCCCTCCTCTCTTCTACTCCTCCTCCTTTCTTCTCTCTTCCCTCCTCCTCCCCCCGCGTTCGGAGGAGTAAATGTCTCATCACCGATCAGTTTCCCCGAACTTAATCCCTCGTCCGAATCCTCTGCTACAACGACGACCGTACGAACACAAAGTCAAAACTACTATGGTAAAAAAAAAGAGACAAAAAAAAAAAAAAAAAAAAATCATCTTACGCTTTACGTTGAAGAGGAGAGAGAGAGATAGAGATAGAGAGAAAAGAATATATAAATACATAACCATTGTAAATATATATAAAAAAAACTGCAACTGTTCGTTCATCTGGCAGCCCGGACCGGTTGCAATATTACGACCAAGATGGCAAAAGCTAAAGACGAGGTTCCAGATGTTGCTAGGAAATTGAATGCAGACACACACACACACACATACACACACACATTCACGCACACACACACACATTCAAATACGCACACACACACACACACACACACACACACACACACACACACACACACACACACACACACACACACACACACACACATTCAAATACGCACACAACGCACACACATTCAATACACAACACAGCACAAATGAGTGTGTCTTGCATCGCTATAAATAAAATTTTTAGTAAGTTGATCTTTTTATGACTCATCGAGAGGGGGAAAAAAGGAAAATACCTGCGAATGATCAGAAAAGAAAATGGGATAAAATGGGAGTCAGAAAAACATGTGAAACCAAATTTTAAAAACAAAGTAAGAAAAAACAACGAATAAAAAGGGGGTGGAGAAAAAACGGAGCATAAGAGGGAAGAAATACAAACAAACACTTAAAGCAGGTTAAGCAGGTAAGAAACGGAGAGGCAAGCAGAATAGGGTATAAGCAGATTAAGAGAACAGGGGCAGGAGGAAGAAGAAATGGGAAGAAGGAAAAGAGACAAGCAGAGAGGGGGAGGGGGCAGAGGGGGCAGGGGGGAAAGGGAGAAGGGAGAAGAGAGGAGGGAGGGCAGGAGGAGAGGAAAAGGGAAAATCGGGGGAGGGAGGGAAGTGGAAGAGGGAAAAAAAGATTCCTGGAGGAGCGAGAAAAGAGAGGGGAGACTCGAGGGAGGGGTGGGAGGGCGGGTGGTGGAAGAAGTGCCCGAGAGTCACATTAGCTTCCGTGGAATGTGCAATAACATGCAATGAATGGAGTGACCAGACAGGCCCGTCCGCCGAGGCCTCCTTCGACCCAGTCATTGATGCGGTGACACGGGGTGGGTGGGGGGGAGGGGAGGAAGGAGGAGGGTAGGAGAGGGAAAGAGGAGGAGAGGAGGAGGGGGGGAAGGAGGGTGGGTAGGAGCAGAAGGAGAGAGGAGAGGAAGAGGGGGAGAAAGGAGGAGGAGGGAGAAGGAGGAGGAGGAGGAGGAGGAGGAGGGGAGAAGGCGGAGAGGAATGAATGGATGGAGGGAGAGGAAAGAAGAGAGGAAGGGAAAGTAAGAGGGGAGAGAGGGGGGAGAATAAATAGAGGATGAAAAAAGAAAGAACCAAAAATCATAAATAGAGAGAAGAGAGAGAGAGAGAGAGAGAGAGAGAGAGAGAGAGAGAGAGAGAGAGAGAGAGAGAGAGAGAGAAGAGAGAGAGAGAGAGAGAGAGAGAGGGAGCCCAAAACCGAACAAAAGCTACCCCTTTTTTCCACGCGTAAGTCCAAGAGAGCCAGAGGGCGAAAAATAAAACGTGGGCGGCCCGTGGGCGTGAATAACACAGGGATGAATCATGGGTCTTGAATCACAAAGAAAACAGCAAGACACTCGGTAAGTACAACCCGGGAGGCTAAGAAAACACAAGAAGGAGGAGGAGGAAAAGGCGGAGAAGGAAGAGAGAGAAAGGAAAATGGGAAGAGTAAGGAGGGAGGAGGAGGAGAGGAATAGAATCAGAATAAGAATAAGGAGGAGGAGAAGGATGGTTTAGAGGGAAGGAGAAGAAAAACAGAGAGAAGAAGAGAGGAGATGAAGAAAACGAAAGATAAAGTTATGCTGGAAGATTAAAAAGTGGAGACAGAAGACGATAAATAACATCATAAACGACGAAAGCGAAGGAAAGGAAGAAGCCACGACAACCGCGGACAAGAGCCGCCCTCTGCACCTCCATTAGGGCGCGTGGGCGTGTCCCCGATCCCCGCCCATGCCCACCCGTATCGCATTTGCCACCTTTGTAGCGCCCTCTCGCCCACTCGGGGAAAGGGCGCCGGTACGAGCCTCGGCAGCACGTCGTCAAAAGGCTTGATTTTCTCTATTGTCAACTTCACTTTTTCTTTTTAGGTTTATGTCTTCTCCTTTTTTCCTTTCTTTCTTGCAGCTTTTCGTCTCTCTTCTCTCTCTATCTCTCTTCCTCTTCCTCTTTCTCTGCCCGATTTCGTCTCTCTTCTCTCTCTCTCTTCCTCTTTATCCGCCCCGCTTTCATCTCTCTTCTCTTCCTCTTTCTCCGCCCGCTTTCGTCGTTCTCTCTCTCTCTCTCTTCCTCTTTATCCGTCCGAACGCCCATTCGTCTCCTTCCATCCAAGAGGAGGAGCAATTTGTGATAGAAGCAAAAGGGCAAAGGATAAAGCGATGGGCGGCACAGAGGCGATGGGCGGGGCGAGAGGGCGTCAAGACACGGGAGGAGGAGGGGGGAGGAGGGAGGGGGAGAGGGAGAAGGGGGAAGAGATGGGGAAGAGGGAGAGGGAGAGATGGGGAGAGGGAGAGGGAGAGATGGGAGAGGGAGAGGAGAGAGAGGGAGACATGGGTAGAGAGAGGGGGGAGGCTGGGATGGGAGAGAAGAGGTGGGAAGAGGGGAAGATGTGGGCGGGGGAGAGGGGTAGGCATGAGGAAGGGCGAGGGGGAGAGAAGGGGAGGAGGGCCCGTATCCCCTTTGGCCTTGGCACAGTATGCGAGGACCTAAAGCCAGTACGCTGGATCCGACACAAACCACACTTAACTGTACAGGTTCGCCTCGCCTGTCCGCCTGCACGCCCGTCTCAACCGCAACCCTCGTCTGATAATCACTGGATGATAAAAAAAAGACAAAAAAAAACGCAGGATCGAATCAGGTCCTTCCTCCGGCCGCGCAAGGAAGCCTTCGAGGGCGGCGCAAGAGGCTCGGGATGCGGCCGCGAACCAAATCCTCCTCCTCGGGTCACTCCAAAAGCGAAAGAATTCGCCGAAAGATCCCGAGCGAGACATCTCCCTCTCCGATTCGGGTCGGAATTTCGGAGCCGCTGCCTTAAGAGGACGGAGGCGGTGGTGACGCCACGTGGTGACAGATGGCGCTGCCGACAGAAGCCGCAGCCGAGGGTGACAGGGAGGCTGAGGGCGAGGGTGGCGACGCTGCTGAAGCGAGCATCCCCAGTCAAGGTCGACACTTGACAGCACACATACCTGTCGTACTTGTTTTCTGGCTAATATACCTGGTTATGATTCACCCCTTGCTTTGCAAGCAGGGGGTCTCCCCTCCGCCCTCCCCCTCCCCCTCTGCCCGGGTTACCCGCCTCTCTCCTCTCCCCCGTCCGCCGTCCTCTTCTCCCTAGCAATCTTTAAATGAGAAAGGAACAATGAGATCTTCGGGTTAGAGATGGTTCTCTCTCTCACTGAACCAGACTTCTGACTGACTGACTGATTAATCCCCCCCCCTCCCTCTCTCTCTCCCTCCCCTTCCCTCTCCCTAGCGTCTGGGGTCGGGGTGAAGGCAGAGGCGGGAGGTCGAGTCGACGCGAGTCATCGTGTCACTGGATCGTGACGTCATCGACACTTCCACCAGACAGCCGCAGGTCCGTCTTTGGTCTCTGGTCCGAGCTGGACGAGTCCGCCCATGTCCCCTCGCCTCGGGTGCGCGTCGGGCCCTCGGGACGTCGTCGCGCCTCGCCCGGCCTCGGCTGCGTCCGCGAGGCTTCCTCAGCGCTCGCGAACACGCACGGGTCGAGGGAAGGGGCAGGGGGAAAGGGGGAGGGAGGGGAGGGAGGGCTGAAGTGAGCGAGTGAATGAATGAATGAATGAATGAGAGAGAGAGAGAGAGAAGAGAGAGAGAGAGAGAGAGAGAGAGAGAGAGAGAGAGAGAGAGATGAGAGAAGAGAGAGAGAGAGAGAGAGAGAGAGAGAGACTTCAACGCACCGTGCAACCCCTAAAATCAACAGCCACAATCCCAAAACACACACACGCACCCCCCCCCCCCTCCCCCCCCCGAAGCTGCACTCGACACACGCTCCAGCGCCGGAGCCATCACTCACTCGCGACAGATCTAACACGAGCGTCGCCGTCGCCGTCGCCGCCGTCCACGCATTCGCACACAGCCATTCAAGACACGCACGCTGTACACCTCCGAACGCGTTGCACTCGGGACCTCTGGCTAATGGCGATGCTAAGTTGCACTGGGTTCCCACGCTGCGACAAGAGGTAAGGGAGAGGATGGAGGCGAGGAGAGAGGAGGAGGAGGAGGAGGAGGAGGGGAGGAGGAGGAGGAGGAGGAGGAGGAGGAGGAGGAGGAGGAGGAGGAGGAGATGGATGAGGAGGAGGAGGAGAGGATGAGGAGGGAGGGATGGAGGAGGAGGAGATGGAGGAGGAGGAGGAGCGATGGAGGGGAGGTAGCGGTGGTGGTTTGAAAGAAGGGAGAAAGCGAGGTGATAAAAATTAAGGTGGAAGAACACGAGCGGGGACATAGTAAGAGTAGAGAGAAGTGATCGGGAAAAATAGAGACGAGAGGAGAGGAGAGATAAAAAAAAAAAGAAGAGGGTTGCGAAAGGCTTGGAAGGCAGCGAAGAGGAGAAAGGAAGAATGAGAGAGACGGTTCTGGCGCCTTAACGAATGCAGTTCTCGTCAGCCTTGGAAGCGGCGGCGCTGATGGAAGGGCCGACCTTGTCCGCTAGAAGGGAAGACTCTCACCACGCCTCTGCCCCTCGCTCCTCTCTCTCTCTCTCCTCTCTCTCTCTCTCTCTCTCTCTCTCTCTCTCTCTCTCTCTCTCTCTCTCTCTCTCTCTCTCTACCTCCGCCCCTAAGCCCTCTTCTCTTCCCCTTCTTACACACTTGGCACGAGTAAAGGGGGAAGGGGTCAGCATCGCCAGGGCACGCGGGCAGCCAAAGCACGCCCGTCCCACAAGTCAAGCCTCCGCCGACACCGCAACACACTGGCGACGGCGAAGGAGGCGGAGGCGGGGGAGGAGCGACGGCGATTCCATGACTTGGCACAGACGCTGCCCAAGATTTTTAAAAAATATAATAATAATTCTCCGTGAACTGTCTTTTATTTGCTTGGGGAGAGAGAGAGAGAAGAGATGAGAGAGAGAGAGAAGAGAGAGAAGAGAGGAGATGAGGGAGAGAGGAAGGAGAGGCAGATGAGAGAGAGAGAGAGAGATGAGAGAGGAGAGAGGCAGATGAGCCGCCCGGGCACCAAAGTAGATGGAGGGCGCGACGGGGTCGGAGAGAGAGGCGTTCCGAAGGGTTATGGCAAGCCTCGTGGCCGCAGAGCCCGAGGGTCAACCACCCACACTCGGGGCGCGACGAATGCCAAAGGGTGCGACACACACACGACTCGGTGCCTGGGAGCCTGTGTTGCGGCAGACGGTGATGGAAAGAAGGGGAATGGAGAAGGGGAGGAAGAGAAGAGAGGGAGGGAGGAGAAGGTGGAGAGGAGGAGAGGAAGGGAGAAGGAGGTAGAAAGAAGCGAGAAGGAGAGGAAGGGAGATAGGGGAGGAAGGTGAGTAAGGGGAGAAGGAGAGAAGGAGAAGGGGAAAAGGGAGAAGGGAGAAGAGAGGAGGAAAAGAAGTGAGAAGGGATGGGGAGGAGAGAGAAGAAGCAGCAGAGAAAGAAAGAAGGGGAGAGGAAGTGACTGAAGATACCCAGAGGGATATTGCCAGATATCCATTTCCTTCTTAGCTCCTTAATTAAACCATTTACAATAACGAACAACCACCAACAGCAACCCCTAACTTTGTCCCCGCCCACCCATAAAGGGCAATGAAAATAAAATATAACGCAAGAAGCTTTCAAACACCACACACACACACACACACACACACACACACACACACACACACACACACAACAGCACACAAATGCTTGGAGACACCGACAGCCGCGACGTGAACACGCATCATGGGCACGCAGATGACACGATCAGATTCCTGTGACTCAACTCTGACGACACACGACGCGGCGATACGGATGTGAGAGAGGGAAATACATAGAATAAATAGATACATACATAGAGACCAGAGCAGACAGATAGAGAGAGAGGGGATGGGGGAGAATGAGGGAGAGAGAAAGGAGGGGATAATGAGAGAAGAGAAATGGGGATGATCATGAAGTGGACGAAAATGGGATAAGGGTCAAACAAATGACAGAATGAAGAAAAGAGAATCATGAAAAAATCATAAAGAATGAATATATACATATATAAATAAGAAAATATAAAACATTAATAAATAGTAATAAAGAAAATAATAACAGATAATAATAATAATAAGAATCACAATAGATAAACTAACAATAATCATAATAAAAATAAAAATGATAATAGTAATAATAACAACAATAATAATAATAACAATAATATAACAATATTAATAACAACAACATAACAATAATAACTAATAACAGACAACAATAACAAAACCAATCATAACAAGGAAAAAACACCCGATACCCTCAACAAACATCGGCGATCGCTTGCTCATCTTTGTCTTCGTCGCTACCTCTTCTTCTGTCTTCTTCTCTTCTTCTTCTTCTCTTCTTTCTTCTTCTTCTCTTCTTCTCTTCTTCTTCTTCTTCTTCTCCGTCTTCTCTTCTCCTTCTCCTTCTCCTTTCCTTCTTCTCCTTCTCCTCCTCCTCCTCTCCTCCTCCTCCTCCCCTCCCTCCTCCTCCCCTCCTCCTCCTTAGATCAAAACACAAACTTCCAACCGCCGAGAGATTTCAACGCCGGCGCGAGTAGTGATCAAGAGACACCGCCAAACAAGTCAACCAAAGAAAGAAAAAAAAAAAAGACAAAACAACAACAAAAAAAGCAAATAGATTCCTCCGCGCTCTCCCCCCCTTCCTTTTCTTCCGTCTTTCGATCCCCTTTTCCCAAGAACACAAATCGATTCCGAGAAAAAGAAAAACAGAAGGGAAAACAAATAGAAGTAAAAAAATCACTAACCGGGCAGAGTTCCGAGTGGGAGGGAAAATATCTAATTTAACAAAAGCTAAACTGACTGGCGAAGGTTCCCCGATCAGCTGCGTGGCCACAGAGGTTAAGCTGCCCATGACTCGGCCATTTCTTCCTCTCTTTTTTTCTCTACCTCCTCCTCCACCCTTTTCTACGCCGGCGACGAACCGCGAAAGAATGTATAAACACTCATTCTTTTATTCTTATTATTCAGATTTTCTCTTTAGCGAATCGAGAAAAGGTAGGAGTTTAAAACGACATTTTCCCCATCGAGAAAACGAGAAAGAGGTCTATAATCAGCTGACGATACCTAATACACAGATTGAAATAAGCGACGTGTATCTCTTGGGGATAGAATCGATATCCAGTGATTTGCGGCAACTAAAGATTGAGGGAAAGGGGGAGATTGAGGAGTGAGGGAAGGGAGGAGAAGGAAGGGAAGGAAGGGAAGGGAAAGAAGGGGGGAAGGGGAAAGGAAGGAGGAGGAGGAGGAGAGAGGACAAAACCCACCGCGACAGCCCCAAGGGACGCCAGAGGTTGGGGCTCCGGCCGCGCGGACCTTCCAAAGACACCTCTCCCTCCCTCCCTCCCTCCCTCCCATCCTTCTCCTTTACCTGGTCAGCGAAGAGGAGGAGGAAAGAGAAGAAGGACTCGGAGGCCGCCGCGGAAAAGACCCTTGTTTCACCTCTTATTTATGGCTCTGGTCTTGTATCTGTCAGGAGTGTGTGGCCGGAGTCCTGTGTCGGGCGCTGTTGTCTCGTGTGAACAAGGGCTCGCTCTCCTTACCCGATTAGACCCGGTCGCTAACTAACTCCGGGCCGTTCATGAAGAGCGCGAGGAGAGGGCGAGGCGGAAATAAATATAGGCCTATGCGTAGCGATTTCAGTGAGCGGAAATAAATATAGGCCTATACGTAGCGATTTCAGTGAGCGGAAATAAATATAGGCCTATACGTAGCGATTTCAGTGAGCGGAAATAAATATAGGCCTATGCATAGCGATTTCATGAGCGGAAATATATATAGGCTATAAGTAGCATTTCAGTGAGCGGAAATATATATAGGCCCTTACGTAGCGATTTCAGTGAGCGGAAATAAATATAGGCCTATACGTGCGATTTCGTGAGCGGATATAAATATAGGCCTATGCGTAGCGATTTCAGTGAGCTAGGCCTATACGTAGCGATTTCAGTGACTGAGAGGTAGGGGGAAGGATGGCGTTGATAAATAAAGAGTTGTGCATAAAGCAGAGAGAAAAAGATGTGAAATTATCATTATTGAAAGAAAGGGGGAATATCATATCATATGATAAAGATGGGAGGAACGTCAGGTGTTGAGGAAAAAGAAATAGAGAGTACAATGCGAAAGACGAGGAGGTAAAAAGTGTTGATAAAAATAGGATACACAGATAACGTGTCGAGAAAAGGGAGTTTTAAACCAGTGAGATCAAGCGTTGCCACCGACTGAGCCCAATTATCCAATATGCAATCGATGTCACCCATTTGCTCTCCAGTTCGTTCTCAAATTTCCTTCCACTGAACTTTCTTCCCTATGCCTCCTCTACCCATCCCCTTTTCCCCCTTCCTCCCTCCCCCTCTCCCCTCCCCCTTTTCCTCCCTCCCCCCTCTCTCTCTCTCCCTTCCACTCGAACAAATTTCCCCCCTCCCCTCCCATCACTTTTCCTCCCTCCATCTCCCCCTCTTCTCTCTCCTCTCTCCTTCCACTCGAACAAATTCTCCCCCCTCCCCTCCCCTCCCTCACTCACCCCCAAACCCCCCTCAGAATTCCTCGCCGCCCTTTCCCGCCTGGGGTGAACCATACATCTCCAGGCTAATAAGTAATGGCCCAAACAACAAAGCCAACCATTTTACCTCCTCCCTCCCCCCCCACGACCCCCCCACCCCCTCCCCCTCCCCCGCCCCCACACCACTGACGGGGAGTCTACCTTTCCCGAATAAAAAAAAAAAAAAAATCCATCAACACAGGTAAATGTATAAATATATAGAAAAATAAATATATATAAAAAAATGACCCCTCCTTCCCCCCCTCCCCCCCCCCAAAAAAAAAAACATCCGAGAATGCAGCTCTCATGAACCAAATAATCATCAAACATAAAAGACACATTACTCTTTTTTCCCTTTTCCTTTTTTTTTTCTTTCTCTTTTTTCCCGCACCAATAATCATCAAACATAAAAGACAGATTACTTTTTTCCCCTTTTCCTTCTTTTTTTCCGCTTTTCATTCTTTTTTTCCCTTTTCCTTCTTTTTTCCGCTTTTCCTTCTTTTTTTCCCCTTTTCCTTTTTTTCTTTCTCTTTTTTCCCGCACCAACTGTTCGACACTCCGGCATAAAGGCTGACGAAGGACCAGCCGGTAAGGCACGCTGGCTGTCCCTCCTGAACCTGGTTGCTAATGAGGATAACATGAGGATTCCTGACCTTAGTGAGGGACGGAATGAAGGGAAAAAAGGTAATTCTCATAAATAAATAAATATGTTTCTCTTAAACGAGGATCGGAAAGAAGATAAGATAAGAGAAGAGAAGAGAAAAAGGATCGGAAAGAAGAATAGAAGAGGAGAGAGGTAAAATAAATAAATAAACGAGGATCGGAAAGAAAAGAAGAGAAGAGAAGAGAGAAGGGAAGAGAGAAGGGAAGAGAAAAGAAGAGGATCGGAAGAAGAGAAAAAGGATCGGAAAGAAGAAGAGAAGAGAGGAGAGAAATAAAATAAATAAATAAATGTTTCTTTTAAGCAGTTGCTAATGAGGATAACATGAGGATTCCTGACCTTAGTGAGGGACGGAATGAATGTAAAAAAAGGTAATTCTCATAAATAAATAAATATATTTCTTTTAAACAGCTTCTCATGAATAATCATACGATTTTTCTTTCCTAAATAGACTTCTTTCCGAAAATAAATAGGTTTCTCTTAAATACCTTTTTTTCATAAATAAACATATGAACTTTTCCGAGAGATACTTTTCAGTGAATAAATAAGTAATTCAGCAAATAATGACTTGATTTTTAATGGAATCCTAATCATGAAAAATAAAATGCAAAAAATGAAATTTTCTAAAAACAAACCGAAAGATATAGACAAATAGATAAATAAATGGATAAATTCACAGAAAAGGAGATGAAAGAACAGAAAACAGGCGGATCGAAAAGATGAAAAAAAAAATCAGAAGAGAAAAGGATCGCAAAGAAGAGAAGAGAAGAGAAAGAGAAAGGAACGGAAAGAAAGAGGAAGAGAAGAGAAGAGAAGAGAAAGAGAAGAGAAGAGAAGAGAAGAGAAGAGAAGAGAGAGAAGAAGAGAAGAGAAGAGAAGAGAAGAGAAGAGAAGAGAAGAGAAGAGAAGAGAAGAGAAGAGAAGAGAAGAAAAGAGAGGAGAGAGAGAACAGAAGAGAGAAGAGAAGAGAAAAAAAGAAACGGATCAGAAAGAAGAACCGAAGACCAGAAGAAGAAAATAGAAATAAAGAAGACCAGAAGACCAGAAGAAGCGAAGAGAGGCGAGTGACAGCAAAAGCGCACACAACCCAAAGGGCCGCAAGAGAGAGCCCCCATACACAGCGGGCGAGGCTGCGGCTGCGGTGCGTGGGCGAGCGAGACAAGACCTACCTGGAGCCGAAGCGAGCCACAGGTACGCGTCGTTAATGGGCAGAATAAAGAGAAAAATGTGCGGGGCAACGTGGAAGGGACAGAGATAGATAGATAGAGATAAATAGTGATAAATAGATAGAGATAGATAGAGATAGATAGATAGAGATAAATAAATAGAGATTGATAGATAGGGATAGATAGATAGATAGATAGATAGAGATAGATAGATATAGATAGATAGATAGATAGAGATAAATAGATAGAGATAGATAGAGATAGATAGGGATGGATAGATAGATATAGATCGATAGATCGATAGATAGATAGATAGATATAAATCGATAGATAGATCGATAGATATAGAGATAGATGGATAGATTTGGAGATAGATGGATAGATAAAGAATGATAGATGGAGAGATAACGCTGATAAGAGATAGACAGAGAGATACAGAGAAAAATCACAAAAGCAATGAATAGAAAACAAACGAAAAAAAAAACGAAAATAATCAGAGAATTCAACAAAAAAAAAACGAAAATAATCAGAGAAAGAAGGGGGGGAAAGGGACAAACAGCGATAAAAGCCGATAAGAGTACTCTCGAGTGAAAGTGCGGCCTGCCTTTTGGGCGTGGGCGGGCCCCGGCACCACCACGCCCTCGCTCCCCACGATAGCATCTCCCTCCAACACGCCCGCGAGCCATCCCCGCCGCCTCTCCCCGTCCTCATCCTCGGAGGAAAAAAGGCGAAGGAGGGAAGGACGAGAGAAGATGGGATAAGAGAGAGAACCGAGAATAAGGCGAAAGAGGGAAGGGCGAGAGAAGATGGGATAGGAGATAACCGAGAATAAATAATCTAGCGAATGGGAAGAGGACGAACTGATGTTGGTGATGGAGATGGAGAAGAGGGAAGGACGAGAGAAGATGGAATAAGAGAGATAACCGAGAATAAATAATCTAGCGAATGGGAAGAGGACGAACTGATGTTGGTGATGGAGATGGAGAAAGAGAGAAGAGCTGTTGGTACAAGACGGTCGCCTAGATTTTTAAGACCAGGACTTATTTCTTTCCAGGGAAAAGCGAGGTGAAACAAGCAAGCGCCCCCCCCCTTTCCTCCCCCCCCCCATCCTCCACCTCCCGCAGCCACAGCCCTGTTCTGCCATGAGTAATTTACTCTCATAAAAGCCCTCGAGTATTTGCTTAAGTCTGCACTAAGCCAACGGTCGCGGACGCTCCTCCTCGCCACCAGCAAGATTCTCTCTCTCTGTCTCTCTCTCTCTCTCTCCCATCTCCCTTCCTCCCTCTCTCTCTCTCTCCCTATGCCTCTCTCTTTCTCTCCTTCCCTCTCTCCCTCCCTCTCTCTCTCTCTCTCTCCTTCCCCCCTGCCTATCTCCCCGTCTCTCTCCCTCTCTCTCTCCTTCCCTCTCCCCCTCTCTAACTCTCTCTCTCTCTCTGGGCCACGGTTCCGAGGGGGCATCATGCACCGACTCATAACACAAAAGGTTTCACTTGGTTTGTCCGCCAAAGCCCTTTCTGTCACTCTCCAGACTTATGGCTTCTCTCACAAGAAAACACTCGTCCCGTCGCCCCGTCCGATTCCCCGCCCGCAGCCGAGGGGAGGGGGGGGGGGGGGGGTGGGGCTTCGCGCGGGAAAGGGCGGGGACGAAGCCGCGAGGGAACTGGATGAGGGAGGTGCTGAGGGGGTGATGAGGGAGGAGTGTGAAGGAATGTCACAGCGAAGGAGCGGTGAGCGAGCGGTGTGTGGACGCGGGATATTCATTTCGCGAAGCCGAAGCCAGAGTCCGCGGCGGGGGCTCGAACGCTAAACCACTTGAGGCGAGACCCCACAGCCTCGGGCCTTCCAGAGGGGGAGAGATGGGGGGGACGCCGGACTTGGGAGGAACATGAAGCATCAGCAGGGAGCAGGAGGAGAGGAGAGAGAGGAGATGGTGGTGATGGAGGAGGGGGAGGAGGGAGAGAGAGGAGGAGAGAGGAGAAAGAGGTGGGAGGAGAGAGAAGGAGTAGAGGAGAGGAGGAGAGAAGGAGGAGAAGAGTGTGGTTGGAGGAGAAAATTGGAGGAAGTGTAGTGGGTGGGGAGAGGAGGAGGAGAGAGAAAGGGGCGTTGATGTAGAGAAAAATAGAGGGATGTTGTTATGGCGATGTACAGGCGAAACGAGGGAGAAAAAATCAGAAGAGATGAAAAGAGAATGAAAATGAAGAGAGAGAGAGAGAGAGAGAGAGAGAGAGAGAGAGAGAGAGAGAGAGAGAGAGAGAGAGAGAGAGAGAGAGACCCGTGGCAAGAGAGGGAAGAGATCAAGCATACATGCCCACAGGCGGTCGTCGCCATTTATGTAGTGTCATCAAACGGCTGATAAGCACCGTTCCTTTGCCTATAAGACACAGCACACACACACACGCACACACACACACACACACACACACACACACACACACACCACACCACAACTCTCTCTCTACTCTCTCACACACACTCACTCTCACACACACACACTTCTCTCACACACTACACACACGCAACCAATACACAGTTCTCGCGCAGTTTCTCAGTATTATCACACTTTTTCTTCCAATCATCCTCTCCTTCCACTTCTCCCTCTCATCCACACGACAACATCACAGTTCCACCACCAACTCATCAATTCCTGAGACGAGAGTCAGTTCTCGCACAATGACACCAACACAACATCTCCACCTCATAACACATACCCTGTTCCATCCGATGCGACAGTTCTCACTGTCCTCATCTATCTATCCTCATATCTCTATCCTATTCTATACTTCTATCTTTCTCTATCATCAAATCCGCGCTCTAAATCTATATCTGGTCGATGTATGTATCTTATATCTCTATCTATATATCTCTATCTATCTATCTCCTATATCTATCTATCTCTATATCTCTATCATCTCTGTATCTCTATCTTATCTATCAAGGAATAATAATAATAAAAAAAAGAAGATAAAAAAAACCATAACTCTTAAAAAATATTATATAATATATATATATAAAAAAAGATAATAAAACGATTAAAAAAAACATCGAAGAAAAAAATCAAACTCTACCTCCTTTAAAAACAACCCCCCCCCCCCCAAAACACTTCATCTCGTACCGACCTCTAAAAAAAAAAAAAAGTCTACCAAGAGCCAAAAATAAGAGCAAATGAACTCGTCACATTCCTCTCTTATCGTCCGCCGCGGCAGAACCCGGATCTAAACTCTTAGCATTCATTAACACCGAGAACAAAGCGGCGCCAGAGAGCAGCTGATGCGACGGGGCCAAAATAGTATTGCCAAAGAACAGCTGATACGACGGGGCCAAAATAGTATTGCCAGAGAACAGCTGATTCAACGGGGCCAAAATAGTCTTGCCAAGGAACAGCTGAACGGGGCCAAAATAGATTGCCAAGAACAGCTGATGCGACGGGGCCAAAATAGTATTAGCTGATGCGACGGGGCCAAAATAGTATTGAGAGATCCGACGGGGCCAAATAGTATTGCCAAAAAGCAGATGCGACGGGGCCAAAATAGTCTTGCCAAGGAACAGCGCGACGGGCCAAAACTATTGCCGAAGATAGTATTGCCAAAGACCGGGAGATGCGACGGGGCCAAGATAGTATTCCCATTCGCTCGTTTTCGTTCCAATAACGAGCCATTCGCTGCCAACCACCTTCGCAGGATCGCTGGCAGCCTCGGAGCAGCCATCAACCCCTCCTGTCGCTCGGCCATTTTCCTCGCTAAAGGGGTCTTTCAAGAGACAAAATGGTCACGGTCTTGGAGACAGATAGACAGACAAATAGTTAGATAGATAGATAGATAGACAGAGTGACAGATAGAGTCAGATAAATAGACAGATAGAGTGATAGATACATACACAGCGGGATAGAGAATGCGAAAAGTTGAGATTAAGAAACGAACGAAAAGGAATACGCAACAAAACAAGGAGACGAAGGGAGGACAAAACAAAACAAAACAAAACACGAATGTAAACGAGGCAAAAGGGGGCGCAGGACAAGCAGTTCGAGCGAGAGCAGCAGGAGCAGGAGCAGAGAAGTCGCCGGCAGAGACGTGCGGGGTCGAGCTCCCTCCGCAGGGATCACTACCGCAACTTCCGGAAGATTCCATCAAAAGGAGGAGGCGGGGTCTCTTTTCGGGTGGGGGTGGGGGTGGGGGTGAGGGGTGAGGGAGGGGTATCTTTTCGGGGTAGGCGGGGTCTCTTTCTGGAGTAGGGGTGGGCAGGTTGGGGTAAGGTGGGGGTCTTCTGTGGGGGGGGGGAGGAGGCTCGCGTATAGGGGGTGAAGAAGGTTGACGTCAGAGTGGGGAAGGGAGGGGAGGAGGGAGACAATAAGCTAAACGAGGTGAAACTGGCTAACATATATCCCCTGCCTCCTTATCCATGTACCAAAATCGACTTGAAACTCCTGTCAACAATGTTCTTTTCGCCTAAACTGTATCAAAATCGGTTAAATACGCCAAATAAAAACAAAGAAAGAGCAAACAGAAACCGGAGACGTCCACCGTTCGCGTAAGCCCGCCGAATGAATGCGCTTGCATGCGGATGCCGCCAAGATGGCGATGGCGGAGCCCCGGATGGAGGGTCGAGTTATGAGCTCTTATTTCCCGTAAACAACACATTTAATTCGTTTACAACTCCCTTTCCTTGTTTGAAAGCCTCGTTAAGTGCATTTTATCTCCGCCCCTTCACTTTCACACTCATTATCGCCATTACCATTCAATTGTTTGTTTATTTTTTGACGCACGAAGATTTGGGCGGGAAGCACGGAGGGAAAATAATGCGCTGATGCCAACTTTACAGCAGCCGTAAAATCGCGTAAAAACCGAGACATTTTAGAGTAACGGAAACTGTAGATGGAAGCGCTATCTAATATTAAATATTTTTGGCGGCTGGACTTATCTCTGCATTGCATGTAGAAGATAAAGTAGGTAGTTAGTCGCCCATTCACTCGTTCAGTTCCAGCCTGCTCTTTATCTGCCTCTGCCTCTGTCTACGTGTGTTATCCGGCCTTGCCACTGCTCTCTAATTACTTTAATGAAATGGATTTCCTGTCTACCTATTAACTTTTTTACAGCATCGTTCTATCTGTGCTTCGTACTCATTTGTGGCCTATATATTCTTACGATAAATGAGGTTTATTGCCTTTCGCAACATACAGTATCTTGCAGACCTTTTTTATACTATTAACACATACATATTCCAGGCTGATAAATGACTTCTATCAACCTCAAAATTCATTCTCTTCTTCTTTTGCGTTATGTACAAACCTCTTACATTCTGTCAACTCACAACCCTTTAAATTCACGTTTAATTTGTCACATTTCACGAACCTAACCTGGGCTGAGAAGGAGCGCGCGCCATTCTCTTTGTTTAATGTTCCACATTCTTTTCGCGTCCGTACAGGTCACGGGGGAACGCCTTGTCTACGTACGCACTGGTGATCATATATACAATGCACACACACCACACACGCGCACACACACACGCACACACACACACACACACACACACACACACACACACACACACACACACACACACACACACACACACACACACACACACACACACACACATATATATTCACACACACACAAATACATATATACGAGTATACATATTTATACATGCATACATATACATACAGACACATTTATACAAAACATTCATACGTAGATCTTTGTCTTTATAATGATTCGCTGCCTCGCGTCCTTGTGACTCCACGGTTGCACTGTAGTTTTTAAATCCAGGTTGCGTTGTTGTGGTTTTGTGACGTGTGTTTTGACTGGAGTTGAGGTCGTCAATCACTCAATCACTCACCAACTCTCTCTCTCTCTCTCTCTCCTCTCTCGCCTCCCTCCTCCTCTCTTCTCTCTCTCTCCCTCCTCTCCTTCTCCCTCCCTCTCCTCCTCCCTCCTAACTCCTCTCTTCCTTCCCTCCCTCCCTCTCCTCTCTCTCCTCTCCTCCCTTCCCTCTCCTCCTCCTCCCTCTCTCTCTCTTCTCTCTCTCTCTCCACACACACCTCGCCGCGAACTAACACCTCCGCCCGTAGGCCTACCCAGTCGTCTCGAAGGTTCTCGATCATCTCCCTGCGCCCCCCGCCCTTCAATCTCAGCCGCCGCCTCCCACGGATTAGGGGCGGGGGCGGGGGGGGGAGCAAGAATCGGGAGAGGGAGTTGGGGGGAGAATGAGATGTAGGGGAGGGGGGAGGGAGGGGGAGTGGAGGGGGGGAGGGGGAGGGGGAGGAGAGGAGGAGGGGGGGGGGGGAGAATGATAATAGGGAAGGGAAGGGGAAGGGGAGGAGGGAGGGAAGTGAGGTAAAGGGGGAGAGGGAGAGGAAGGGGAATGAATAGAGAGTGAAGGGGAAGGGGATGTGTAGGTGCAACGGGAGTAGAGATACGTGAGAAACGAGAAAGAAAGAAAGAACGTGGAAAAAGGGGCAAGGGAGAGGGGAAAGGAGAGGGGAGAAGGGGAGAAAGGAGAAGGGGAGAGGGGGAAGTCCACAGTGTGTATCCGCTACATTCACCTTGTTGGTAATTGCTGGGGCAAATCTTATCATATGGAGTCTGCTTTCCATCCCTCCCTCCTTCCCCCTCCCTCTTCTCGCATCCCCCTCTCTCTCCCTCTTTTCCTTCCTTCTCTTCTACTTTTCTCTCCTTCCACGATCCACGTAGGGAATAGGAAGTGATGACCGATGGGTATAATCGAGGGTGGAGGAGGGGGAGGAGGAGGAGGAGAGGGAGAAGAGGAAGAGGAAGAAGAAGAAAGACGACGAGGAGGAGAAGGAGAGGAGAAGAGGAAGAGGAAGAATAAGAATAAGAAGGACGAGGAGAGGAGAAGGAGATGGACGAGAAGTAGAAGGAGAAGACGAAGAAGGAGGAGGAGGAGAAAAAGATGGACGAGAAGTAGGAGGAGAAGGAGTACAGCGGCGACAGACGACTACAATGATGATGATGATGATGATGAGGAGAGGAAGAAAGGCGGTAAGAGGAAGAAGAGGCTGTTCTGTGCCGGGTAATTAACCTCTGCCACGCTACCGAAAGACAACACAAAACCCTCAATTTTCCCATTCCTCCCTCCTCATCGGTCGCTAATTCCTTGTCATACATTTTCATCTCCTCTCTCTTCTCTCCATTCTACATAATTCTCATTCTTCGTTTTCTCTTCTCATCTCTCCTCCCGTTTTCGTCCTTCCAATACTCACCCTCATACTTCTGATTTTCAACTACATTTTCCTCGTATTTACTCTTCCTTCCTATTTTCACCATCATTTTCCTCAACCTTAATTCTTCCCCATCCTCATCCTTACTTCTCCCCTATTTCCTCCTCCTTCTCCTCCCCATTCTTCCTCTACCTCCTCCTCCCCCCTTATTCCTTACTCTCATTCTCCTCTCCTATTCCTCATCCTTCACCTCCCTATTCTTCCTCTTCCTCACCCTTACTTCTCCTCCTTCCTCCTCCTCTGCAGCTCGTCATCGCCTCACACCGGGTCGCACGTTGGGCAGAGGTGGCGCAGCTCGGCCTCATTACAGCACGTGCCCAAGCGTGTAATTTCAGCCTGTAATTCATGTAATTTACGGAGCGCGGTAGACTAGGCCGTAATTATAGACAGGAGAGCGAGCAGGACGCGAATGGACCAACTGACCTCTCTGTCAATCTCTACTCTCTTATTATTTATTCTCTCTCTACGTCTGTTTCTTTCTCTCCCTAGACTTGTCGAGTCCTACTGGATGTATTTTGGGGAGCTCCTGAGGACGGTAACAGTAACGGCGCCCTCCTCCTCCTCTCTCTATGCCTCTTCCTCCTCCTCTCTCTCTATGGCTCTTCCTCCTCCTCTCTCTCCTCTTCTCCTCCTCTCTCTCTATGGCTCTTCCTCCTCCTCTCTCTCCTTCCTCCCTCTTTATGGCTCTTCCTCCTCCTTCTCCTCCCCTCTCTTCTTTCTTCTTGTTCTTCCTTCTCCTCGGCCATTTCGCGTGAGAACAACAAACGCCCTCCTTCCTCTCTTCTACGTGACTCCTGCGTAGGCCTACGGGAGGGCGTGTCTTCATAACTGCTGACGGTCATTAAAGGGGCAATATCTTAGGGGGGCGAGGAACGCATGGGGCAAGGAGGGAGGCGGAGGACGGCAAACTAGCATGCCAAGTCTCATCGCAAATTCTCTTTCTTTCTTTCTTGCCTGCCGGTCTTTCTCTCTCTCTCTCTCTCTCTCTCTCTCTCTCTCTCTCTCTCTCTCTCTCTCTCTCTCTCATTCATCTCCTCCTTCGTTCTGCTCCAAGCACTCGCGAACCGCTGCGGGAATCTCGCCGGGACCTCCTTTCCGCGCAGGAACACCCCTTTTCGCGCTTTACGACCCCGCCATCACGAAGCCTCCACCCCCCTCCCCTTCCCCTTCCCCCCCGGCCTCCCTCGCAGCGTACAGCGCGAATCGGCTTTCTTCCGCGCCGCCGTCGCCGATCTCCGCTCAGGCGACCGAGCAGCCCCACGAAGGCGGCGGCGGCGGCGGCGTCCGTCAGAGGGGCCGCGCTGCTGCTGCTCCCCCGCCGCCGCCGCCGTCACGACCAGGCGCCCCGCGTCCGCCTCCGCCAGATAAATAGAACATCCCGCTCGGCGTCTGCATGGATATTACTCCTTATCCGCCATTGCCTGCCGTAATTACCCTGACTGACAACCGCATTATGCTAATGCAACACGAGGCATTAGCAAGGCATATGCCCCGCGAGCGTCCCGGGGTGCGAGCCGCCCCGGCGATGCTCGGCCGCGCACAAAACGTTCCGCGCAATAAATCAATGCATGAGCGGCTCCGACAACGACGTGCGCTCGATAAAACAGCCCCCCCCCCTCCCCATCACACCCTTTTTTCCTTCTCGGTCATGATTCCCCCTCCCTCTCCCTCTCCCTCCCCATCCCTCCCTCCCTTACCCTCTCTCTCTTCCTCTCTCGGGGTATACTTTATCAGGTCTTAGATTTTCCCCATCTGTTTTTTTTCCCTTCATTCACACCTAGTATCCTAATGCTTTGCTAGTATCTTGGAACACAACCAAGGCCCCTCATGGGAGTCAACAAACCACTACACAATACGCGGAATGTAAACACGCCCCCACGTCACAGAAACAAACGGCAGACGGTGCGCCTATTCCTCCGACCCTCGCATAAAGGCAATAAATAAATTAAAGCAACCTGCAACAGCCTGCGTCCCGACTTCAACGCCGACACCTGGGAGACGCACGCGCCCCAACAGACGCCCTCGCACCCTCCTCCTCCTCCTCCCCTTCTTATTTTTTCCTCTTATTCTGCTTCCTAGTCCTCCTTTTTCTCCCTCCTACTCCTCCTTCCCTACTTCTTCCTCCTCTTCAACTTCTTATTCTGCTTCTTCCTCCTCTTTTTTTTTCTCCTCCTTCCCTACTTCTTCCTCTTCCTCAACTCCTTATCCTGTTTCCTCCTCCTCCCCTTCTTATTCCACCTCTTATTCTGCTTCCCCATCCTCTTTTTTTCTCCTCCTTCCTACTTCTTCCTCTCCTTCCACTCCTTATCCTGTCTCCTCATCCTCCTCTTCTTCCTCCTCCTCCCAGCCGACATAAAGGCCCGATCGCGAGCCATCCCTCCCAGTCGCCTTCCCGGTCGCCAGCTGGGGCCCTGGCGGGGTCCGCGTCGCCGTCGTCCCAGGGCGCTGTCCCGCGGCACGGCACAGCACCGGGCATCGGCTGGGCGCGGACGGAGCCAGGTGAGATAGCGGGCACGTAGCGGGTCGTCGTGGGCAGACTCGCGTCGTCGTGGGTAGACTCGTAGTGGCGTCGTCGTGGCCAGACTCGTAGTGGCGTCGTCGCAGCGGGTCGTCGCAGCGGGTCGCCGTGGCCAGAACCGACGCTGGCCAGATCGCGTCGCTCCCCGTGGCCATCAGTATTCATTGCGTGTCCGGCGATAATGGTCCTTGTCAGTTGTCGATGAGATTACGGAATGAAATAATTATGTGTCCTCGCGCTCTTTCTTTTCTTTTCTGTTCTTTCATATATATACATACATACATACATACATACATACATAATATATATATATATATATATATATATATATATATATATATATATATATATATATATATATACCGAGCGTGGAAATTTCGAAGGTTAGATTGTATCAACTACATGACAAACTTAACAAAGTCGCATTAGGAATGGCTTCGTTGAAGTTATATAATCGCTCTCGAAGCATTCAAACGACTTAATAAAACCCCAATAACAAATAATGACAAGAAGTGGACACACAAACCTCAACACCACCAATACATAAAAAAAACTGCCCCCGCAATACATTTCAAAGCCTCCTTATTTTTTTCCCCAACACCCCAAAAAGAGCTCAGGGGAAAGGTAAGCCTCTCTACGTCTTAAATATATTTTAGGTAACCCTGCACCCTCTGCCGCCTGTTGCACGCCATGTTGCAGGCCGCCCGCGCACCTGGGACCCGCGTTTCTCCTGCTGACAATATGTCGCGCCGCCTGGCCCTTATCTCTCCGTCGGGGCTGCAAGTCGACGGTGCCGATGTTGCTCTAATTATCACGTTAATGGATTGGGATTGGATGAAGGTCTGGGCGGGACTGCAGGACGCTACGCCACGCGGTCTTCGCAGGCACGGTGTTACGTCATCTGTTTTTTTTATTCTGAGAACTTCGGTCGACAAACAATTCTGGCAACTCTATTTAAAAATAAATACCGGGTAATTTACAATTTCCCTCTTTCAATCTAGTATCGAAACGACAGACTCCGGCACCTACGCATCGCAAAAACGAATCAACTACCGAATAAATAACAACAGAAAATGCAGGGAGAACACAACACGAAGACCATGCATCTCCCAACCAACCACGTGTACCCCCCCCCCCCCCCGAAGCATATGGCGACGCGACGAGACACTACCACCAAAATAGCCACAGAGGGTCACAACTCACTGGCACCCCCGAAGAGAGGTCACGGGAGCCATGTGTGGTGCCCTGACCTAGCACCGAGGTGAAAAGTAGACAGCCCATCTGACCTCAGCCTCCTCTATAGGCCTATGGGATTTGCCTCTCGCAACTAACTGCGAAAAGGAAATCGAGGCGCCAGGTGCTAATCGAATGAAGGGATTAGGGGCGTCGAAGGGAGGGGGGGGGAGGAGGATCACGTGATGCACGGAGGGAATCTGCTCGAAATAGTTTTGTAGTTCGTTTCATGACTACTATCGTTATCGCGGCAGAATGGAAATGGATAAATACTTTACTTCTTGTGCGGTTAGAGACTAAACTCAACAGGTTATTGGTTATATTTGCAATACATAAGGAAGTTTCCAATCATAACTGCGAAACAAACAGCGACCGCCTTTTGGTAGATACTTGCACAACCTGCATTACAAGTCGGATCGTGAACTAACACAGGAGACATGATTCATCCCGCCCTCCCTCTTTGCTAACTTCCGATATACACACGAAAGCCTAGAAATGCGCACACAACCACAAACGCCACACACACACACGCGCGCAAACAAATACAGACGCACACACCCGCAAACAAACACACACACTACACACGCAAACAAACACCCAAACCACCCCTCCCCACTGCACCCCAGCAAATGGAAGCCCGCCCGCGCGCGCCCATCTGCAGCGGCCGGGCCCGAGCATCGATACATCTCCCCCGAAAAGACAATGAGACAATGATGTAGCCCTGATGTGTGTCGCCGTCCCAGGAACAACCCGATGGCCGCGAGATAAGGCCGTTATCACAATGGATGCCCGCTTCCCGCCGCATCTCAAGTAGGCAACGATTATTACAGATACCAAAGAGGCTTGTTAAGCAATCGGCTGAGGGGGGAGGGGAGGGGGAGGGGGGGTCGTTTGCTGTGATACAGAGTGCTTGATGGCTTATTTGTTTTCTTGGGATAAATAATAGGAGTGGTAATAATAATAGTAGCCATAAAATATTACAACAACAACTACTACTACTAATAATAATAACGCTAATGATAATTCTATTTTAAGCTCTACAAAGCCACGCCACTACAACCTCGTATTTTTGCGTCGACGCGATATAAACAGCGTAATTAGCCAATTACCGATACAAGTGTGATACAAAGAATCGGGGCCAATACAAAAACACACAACGCAGATAGAAAACCATCGAACTTGACTCAAAGAAAAACCTTCCAGCCAAACTCCAGCCTCAATCCGACACAAAGGAAACTATACAAAAAATGGTTTCTCCTATATCCAACCTTTTAAGAATTATACAGCATGAAAAAAAAATGAAACGGGAAACCAGCTCATTACGAAAGAAACAGCGCCGGGCAATGACAAAATTCGCGTATATGTATCGCCAATATACCGACGTATCCCAAGGTATACAAAACGTATAATACATGTATATAGTTTCGACAAGTGTAAGTGTATTGTGTAGGTTGTGGGCGCTGAGGCGAACACACTCGCCCACACACGCCAGCAGCGGGTCCCTCAACAAAGCTCGGGTGTAAAACTTGTAATACTTACAAGCTGTTAATTCTAAATTATATTATTATTGTTCCGTGAGATTCGATTAAGATCTGCAATAGAGTGATCTCAAAAAAAGCTTGATTTCTAAACTGATACAAGAAATTAATTTGAAGTATTTTGGAAATTTCTGCTGTGATCAAATTCTAATTGACTCGATTAACTAATTCCATCAAGAATAAATGTTTCATGACTATATTTGACAAAATTATTCTGAGTTTAAGAGCAGATTACGAAAGGTTGGATTTCAACACTTACCTAACACATCTTGGCGTAGGGTAATCCAGTGTAAAAATACAATATATAACACTTCACACTTTTGGGAAATGGCGTATTGCCCCAATATTCCAAAATCAATATTTAAAAGCTTTCAAATCAGAAGAGCCTTTTCTCCTCTTCGTCAATTTTCTATCCACAATTAACACAATAAAAATCCCAAGACATACACTTGGGTTGTTTTTTTTCTCTCTCTTCCAAACCACACTTCTTTTCTCTCTTCTCCTTTTCCACGTTTCACTTCCCAAAACCAAAGACCGGAGAAACAGAACGATTAAAAAACCGAGAGGACACAATATTTTCCTTGCGGGAGAACACTCTGCTAATATATTCACAAGAGCCGTATGGTCGATGGCTTGGCGGAGCGGCAGACACACGCACCCTCTCGCTCGTCACCTACTCGTCATCTCTGAGGCAAAACTTGTTTCCAGCCAAGACCTCTTGCCTCCTTCTTCGCCCCAGGCATCGGCTGGGCCCTACGGCGACCCGCGCTCTCCACGCTCTATGATTCTCGCTCTCCGATACGCATTGCTTGTTCGCGATTTGTTTTGGCCTCGAAATACAGTAGAATATAAAATGGTTATACTGTAGTTGTGAAGATATTGACCATAGACGTTTGATTTTGAAAGGAATGGGGCGATAAATGTTGAAACCTAGCACTCAGCGCGTACCCGGCGCGGACAAACATAGCGGAGGGGGAACTGGAGGTAATCTGGCTGGCTCAGGTACGCTCAGGTTCATAGCGATGGGGGAATGTGGACTCACTCATTAAAATAATCTAAAGAAGTGCGGCTTCATAATTCTGAGTTATTGATATTGCAGAGAACGTATTTGTAATAAACAAGAAAACAACGTGGTGCGAATCCTTGCTCCATCCTGGTACCCGGTCGTGGGAGAGACCAAGCAACCACTCGACGAATGGTTGTGCTTCGGACGAGGCTCATTTCTAACAGTTACTCATCAATTCGAAGAACTTCCCACAAGAACCGTTAAATATCAGTCTTTTATTCGGTTTCAAAAGTCAAATTCCTCATGTTTCCTCCCCACACATTAGCACTTGCATTTCTCTCGCCGTCAATAAGTAACGGAATTCAGCCCTGTAAAAAAAACGTAATTGTTGCAAGTGAATTCGTGTGCACCTAATTATCCATTCCCTTAACATATTTTTATGACGCACGCACTTACATATATTTGCTTATTATCATAAAAAACACATACTAGGAATCCAGATACACACGTAAACACGATAAAATCACATATTACACTTCTACAGCCTTATATACAGACGAAAGTAGAAATTCACACATATATGCGATGTCTCTTCTCCATTACACACACACACACACACACACACACACACACACACACACACACACACACACACACACACACACACACACACACACACACACACACACACACACACACATTCCACGCACACACACACACACCCAAAAAAACCCCCAACATCTACCCCAACCCACAAACACACACACACCTCCCCCCTCTTCTTCTTCCCCCCCCAATACAAAACACCCAAACCCCCTACCCTCTCCACCCCTCCCCTCCCCCACCCCCCCAAACACACACATACCAACAAGCACACGCACGCACGCAAATCGATACCCAAGCCTAGCCATTTCAGTAGCTTATCGCTCCGCCATTTCTCCTCCCGGCCAACAAATTGTCGCACAGGTAGCGTCCCCTCCAAGTCCCCCATCTGATAATGGCGAAGAAGCCCTGGATCATCAGTTTTATTACCTACGCCGCCCCTGGAGAGAAAGTGGGAGGGAGAGGGAACAGGAGGAGAGAGAGAAGAGTGGAGAGAGAAGAGGAGGTGGAGAGGAAGAGAGGAGAGAGAAGAGGAAGAGGTGAGAGAGAGAAGAGAGGGGAAGAGAAGAGAGAGAAGAGAGAGAGGGAGGAGGGAGAGGAGGGAGGAGAGAGAGAGAGAGAGAGAGAGAGAGAGAGAGAGAGAGAGAGAGAGAGAGAGAGAGAGAGAAGAGAGAGAGAGAGAGAGAGAGAGAGAGAGGAAGAGAGAGAGAGACAGAGACAGACAGACAGACAGAGAGAAAGAAAGAAAGAAAGACAGGTATTCCAAACCTCCAAACCTCCCAGCTAAAACACAAGAAAACCAAAAATTCGCCGTCGGACGGGGCCTTCGTCAGCAGCACCTCCGCGGAGTCCCGGATGGCGAAGACAGATCACTCTGGGCCAAAACAAGACGCCCCACGACGCCTTAAATGCATTTCGGGGAACCTAAGACAATCGCCGAGAAGGAACCGCCATTACACTCATCACGTGACTTTTTTTTCTCATTTCTATCTCAATTTTGTAAGAATGTTTTCTTTTTAGGAGATAATTTTCCTTATCCTGCAGACTCTATTGTTGTTTGGCTTTTGTTATATGAACTCTCCCTTGATTCCCTGTTTCGGTAAACTATAATTAAAAGGTTATAATAGTTCGGCCTCTCACTCTCTCGGTTCACTTTAACGAGGTTGGCCACTGTCGGGTACCTCGTCTGACCTAGTGTGACCGCCGAGGGTCAGTCACGATACCAGTTAGGAAATTATCCTTAAACAACAATAATCACTTACCACCGCTGTCTTATTGTCGAAAATATATCTTAAAAGTTAGAGACGTTCCGAGTCATACCAAAAAACGCCAAATCACAATAGAAAAATTGATACCAAAGAAAGAAAAGCAAGTCGGAGAGATAAAGCGCGTGTGGTATCTGGGTCACAATAGGTTTACATCAACACCTGCTCATACCTTGAGGGTACCAACTGACAATAGGCCAAGCATCCCTCCTCCCCTCCTCTCGTCTCTTTGTTATACATTCCTTAATATCTCCAGTTACAAACAGACTTCATACACTGCGCAAGTATACACAAATACACTGTCCCTGCCTCGCGTTAGGTGGCGGTGTCCTTTCGCTTCATTTTTCGGATATATATATATATATATATGACTTTTTATGCCTTCACTTTTATCTACATTTCTTTTGGGTTAAAAGCTTCTTTCCTTTATAGACTCCTTTCACCGTCTCCTATCGGAACTGTGAATCGTGACCCCGAATCTATATCACTAATTTAACATTTAATTACAATCTTTCTCCGTCTCCGATCCTGAAATGAGACCGCAGATCCGAGCGGCAGGAGGCGCCGACGTCACCCCGCTCCCCCCGAAGGCGCCCTCGAGAGGCCGGCGAGCGCAAGGCCGCCCTTCCTCCCCGAGCGGAGACCCCAACGCCGCGTCGGGTAGATAGTGATCGCACGGGACGCCCCGAACACGGCCCCTCGCCCCCGGGCCCAGGGCGATAAAAGCACTCGGGAGGCAAATGTCATTAATCTTGGGGCGATACGGCGGGCGGTTCCCTTCCGCGGGTTATGACAAGCCTCCCGAGTGCGCCGAGGAAGGCGGCGACGGCGATAAGACGGACACGGGAGCGAACTTGGGAACGGCCAGCGAATGTTGTGGTGCGGGAGTGTGTGCAGAGAAACACAGGTGTGTGGACGAATAAATGAATATATACATAAGTATATATATATATATATATATATATATATATATATATAATATATATATATATATATATATATATAGATATACATATGTGTGTGTACATATACATACATACATACATACATACATATATATATATATATATATATAATATATATATATTAAATATATATATATAATATATATATATATATATACACACATACACATACATATATATTATTTTATACATACATATATACACGCACGCACGCCCCCCCCCACACACACACGTACACACAACACACACATAATTCATTCACACCCATATGCAAAACCCTTTACACCAACCTGTTCATCTACCCCGCGCAAAAACACACACACACGCACACACACACACACACACACACACACACACACACACACACACACAACACACACACACACACACACACACACACACCAACACGCACACAGCCTCAAGATCACTCAGCTCCCGCCCGACCCACACGCGACGCCCTCAGCCGACGTCGCAGCCCGGAGACTTCAACCGCCGGAGTCAGAAGATAGTGATCCGAGTTCCGCCGACGTTGACGAGCTCTCCGTCATTGTTATCGCTTATCGTTATTATTATTCTCTTGTTATGCTAATACCCGTCGGAGACTCGCGCGGGTCGATCTCTTCGAAGGAGGACGCAATACTAGGCCTATAATGTCTCGAAAGGGGGATTAGCAGGTAACGCGAAGCCGGAGGAGGAGGCGAGCGCGAATACAAATTTCCCTTTAACCCTTTAGGTACCGAAAGGCGTAAGCAGATCAGCCGCGTCGGGAAGGATGGGCCGTGCTTGTCGGGCTTGCTTGTCTGGCTTGCTTGTTGGGCTTGCTTGTCGGGCTTGCTTGTCTGGCTTGCTTGTCTGGCTTGCTTGTTTCGGGGCTTTTGCTTGTGGCTTGCTTTGCTGCGCTTGCTTGTCTGGCTTGCTTGGGCTTGGCTTGGCTTGCTTTCGGGTCTTGCTTGTCTGCTTGCTTGTCTGGCTTGCTTGTCGGGCTTTGTCGGGCGACGCTTTCATCCTCTCGCCGACGCTGGAGCATCTCGGGTCCTTCACCCGAACGCCCTTTCGGGAACCCGGAGGAGGGAGGGGAGGGGAGGAGGGGAAGGGAGGGAGGGCGAGGAGAAGGATAGGAAGGGAAGGGGAGGGAGGGGAGAGGGAAGAGAGACAGGAGGAAGAGAGGAGGGGAGGAGAGGAAGGAGGACAGGAGGAAGAGAGATAGGAGGGAAGGGGAGTGGGGAGAGATGGGAAAGAGAGGGTAGGGAGAGGAAGAAGAGAGCGGGAGAAGAGGGAAGGGGAATAGAGAGAGAGAGAGAGGAGGCGAACGAGGACAGAGGACAAGGGAGAAAGAAGGAAAAGGGGAAGAGAAAGCACTCCCCGTCCGACGTGAGAGGGGACACAGAGCTGTCTTAGAAGAGAGGAAGAGAAAAGAGAGACGAGAGAGAGGGAAGGGAAAACAGGAGTGAAGGAGGGGGATAGCTGGGACGCGGGGGTGTGGAAGCCGGCGGGGGGGGGGGGGGGAGAGATTGGTCCCATTATGATGCAAATGTTACAGCGAAGTGGAATCCGCGCCGGAGATTGGCAAACGCGAGGCTGAGATCACGAATCCGATCGCCTTTGAATATCAACTCGGGAGCCAGGCCGGAGTGGCTCCTCGTCCTCTTCCTTCCTCTTCCTCTTTGATTATTCCTTTCCTTCTTATATCCTTAGCATTATCTGTATCAATAATCTTTTCTTCTCCTTCTTCTTCTTCTTTATCTACTCTTCCTTCCTCTTCTTCTATTCTTCTTCCTCTTTGATTATTCCATTTCCTTCCTTTATCTATATCCCTGCATTATCTGTATCAATCATCTTTTCTTCTCCTTCTTCTTCTTCTTCTTCTTACTCTTCCTTTCTCCTCTGTTCCTCTCCTCTTCCCCTCGCCCATTTGTTTCCCTATCTTTCTGTGTCTCATTCTCATCCTTAAATCATCTCCATCTACATCTCTTCCAACTTCTTCCTTCACATTCTTACCTGTGTGGTGTGCATGTGCGTATGTGTGTGCATAGTATTTATACATGAATAACAAATATAAACAAACATATACGTGTATTTAGAAATAAAACTTAAAACAAGACACCTCCTCCATTTCTTTCTTCATCTTCCCCCCCCGCCCCCCCTCCCCTCCCTCACCCCCAATCTCCCTTCCCCATCTCTTATCGTCCCTCTTCCTTCCCGCCGATGCAGTGAGTCACAGAATACCTGCATCGTGACGTCAGAGCCGCGGAGAGCCATAGGGACTCCTGCAGGATTCTCGCCGTCCTTTGAGTCAATCTAAAAATAACCTTTTCGTGTACTTTGGGTTACTTTACATCATCTAATATGTTGTTGTGTGAGTATTCTTTAACTACTAAATAATATCCTAGGGAGACACGCCCCTTTTCTAAAAGTACTGAGCATAGGACGCTCTTAAGCTCCATAAATCAATTTCTTCATCATCATCATCATCATCATTCATCTTCTTCTTCTTCTTCTTCTTCTTCTTCTTCTTCTCTTCTTCTTCTTTCTTCTTTTCTTCTCCTCCTTCTTTTCTTCTTCTTCTCAGCCTTCTTCTTTTTCTTCTCTTCTTCTTCTTCTTTCCTTCTTCTTCTTCTTTCTTCTTCTCTTCTTTTCCTTCTTCTTCTTCTTCTTTTCTTCTTCTTCTTCTTCTTTTCTTCTTTCTTCTTCTTCTCTCTTCTTCCTCTTCTCCTCCTTCCTCCTCTCCTCCTCCTCCTCTCCCTTCTTCTTCTCCTACCTACTCCTTCTCGTTCCTCCCCTACAACTCCACACTCTCCCCAAATCCTTTCTTCTTCTTCTTCTTCTCTTCTTCTTCTTCTTCTTCTTTTTTTCTCTCTTCTCCTCCTCCTTCCTCCTCCTCCTCCCCTTTCCCCCTTTTTTCCTCGCCAATCCTTCCTCCTCCTTCTCCCTCCTCCCTCCTCCTCCTCTCCTCCTCGCCTCGCCTCTACCCCCCCCCCTACCCTCCCCTACACTCCACACTCTACCCAAATCCTATACGAAAGTCCCACACAAGCTCACAGCATCCTCCAAGTCCTACACGAAAGTCCACACAAGCCTCGACACCAGCACCTCCAAGTCCTACACGAAACCCACAAAAGCCCAGCATCCTCCGAGTCCTACACGAAAGTCCCACACAAGCCCCAGCATCCTCCAAGTCCTACACGAAAGTCCCACACAAGCTCCAGCATCCTCCAAGTCCTACACTCCAGCTCAAGGTTCCACAGGATTTATTAGCAGGCCGGGGACCCTACGCTAAAACAGGACGCAAAATGTATTGTGTTTTCGAGAAGAATGTAAATTAGTTGATTGCCAAAACATCTTGTAATTCTATCCAACTGTTATCATTAGTGTTATTCTCGTTATAGAAAAAGTGTGGGACAAAAGGGAAGAAAGGGGGGACATGAGGACAGAGAGAGAAGAGAAGATGGGAGAATAGGGAAGGGAGAGAAGAAACAATGGGAGAAAAGGGAAGGGAGATAAGAGAAAATGGGAGAATAGGGGAGAGAAGAAACAATAGGAGAAAAGGGAAGGGAGAGAAAAGAAAATGGGCGATAAGGACAGGGAGAGAAGAGAAAATGGGAGAATAAGAAAGGGAGAGAAGAGAAAACAAAAGTATAGAGGAAAGGAAAAGAAAAGAAAAGGGGCGATAAGGACATGGAGAGAAGGGAAGATGGGGGGGATAAGGAAGGGAGAAAAGAGAAAATGTGAGTGCAGGGAAGGGGCGAGAAGAGAAAATAGGTGACTGGGGGAGGGAGAAAGGAGAAAGTTGGAGAATAGGGAAGGGAAAGAAGAGAAACTAGGGGAAAATAAATAAAGAAGCTGAGTAAACAGAATTCTTGGAAAAAATAGACAAAACATAAAATTATAGAAAGAGACGAAACAACAAACAGCGAATAGAGAATGAGAAAAAAGAAGAGACAGAAAATGATAAAGAGAGAAGAATCGACAAAGAATGAAGAAACGGGCAGAAATAGTTGAAGAGGGAAGAGGACGAGCGGAAAAAAAAAAGAAAACGAGACAAGTGAGAGAAGCGACGAAAAGTGGACACAAGAAAAAAAGACAAAAAAAAAAACAAAACAAAAAATAATCGCAAACAGTCGAAAACGAGGAATAAAGAGCGAAAGAACCGGAGAACCAACATCCAAAGAAAGAGGAGGAAGTAAGAAGAAAGGGAGAAGAAAGAACAGCGGGAAAGACGCGGAAAAGAGATAAAAGAAAAGGAAAGAAAAGAGGACAGAGTAAACATCGTGAGAATTCCAAACTGAAAAAACCCAGACGATTTTTCTTCGCTTTTCTCTGACCAGGACGATAAAAAAAGAAAATAAAAAAGAAAAAAAAAAAAAGCGACGAAACATTCTTATAAAAATGAGTAAAAAAAACGTAAAAAAAAGCTGAACTTATCCAATAAAAAGGACGTTTTATCACAACAATAGAATTAAATCATAGCTTGAATTCGCGTTTCTTCATTGCCACCTTCCCACCTAAAAAAAAAAAAAAAAAAAAAAAAAAAAAAAAAAAAAAAAAAAATCTTATTGAAAGGAAAAAAAAAAAAAAAAAGATCTCCACCCTACCTCCCCCCAAAAAAAAAGAAGAAAGAGAGAGAGAAAGAAAAAGAAAGAAAAAAAATGGCTCTTCCCAAGACGCAGCCTCCGTGAGAACTTCCGCATGTCTTGGAGGCGTCTAAGACATCTTCCCCCTCCCCCCCTTCCCCCCTTCCCCCCTTTGATCTGCCTTCGTCGATACTTCTCTTCCTCTTTCTCTTTTCTGCTCTTTCTTCTGCTTCTCCTTCACCTCTC
>NW_020869281.1:274364-289364 GCF_003789085.1 Penaeus vannamei | reverse complement strand
AACCCGCCATAAATCATATTGCAAAATGAGCCACTGGCACCTCACTCCGCGGGAGAGTTGCCAAGTCACGCATTTCTTCCCCCCACGAGCCGCGTGACGTCAACGGGGAACAACAGGTAAGAAACGGACGCGTACAAACAGCGACATGAAAAATCCCTTCCGTTAATGTCCCGAATCAGTCATTCAGGCTGTCACAGACCCGTCGCCGTTCCGTAATACTACGCTCACTTCTCCCCTTCGGAAAGACGGGAATACGGTAACGAAGACGAACGGAACATGGACGGAAGAACGGAGGAATAAATGCAAGGGAAAGAAGTAACACAGCAAGTGAACAGCTCAGGTGGTGGCGTTTTGTTGGGGGCGACGAGGCTGATCTGTCTTTCTCTTCTCTCCTCCTCTTTTATTTTCTCCTTCTCTTTTCCTCCTTTGTTTACACGTCCGCCTTGCTAAGATAATAAAGATATTCGCTTACCTCAGCACATATATCTATCTCTATCTAACTATGTACTGCATATACATATCCTTCTCCATATATCTATACTTCAACTAAATCTACTGACCTCTATCTATCTACCATCTATCAATCTACCTTGTGCATCAAATTATCTATCTGCAAACATATAAACATCTATTTTTCAATCTATTTTTCAGTCACATTCCTCAACATCCGACCCACTTCGCCTCCACCTCTCCCAAATTAGGCCACGGCGCCTAGAACAACGTAACAAACAAACGGACAAAGAACAAACAGCTACCCTCCCCCCCCTTCCCCTTCTCCCCCTAGCCCCCACCCCCCCCTGCATGTGTACCTTATCGTGGGAAACAGAGAAAAAAATAGCTGTCGGCTTTTCGGCTGTCGGCTCCGCTCTTTTCTGGTCGAGTGGGCCTTTGGGAGTCGGGTGCGTGCGTGCGTGTGTGAAGAGAGAGTGTGGGAGGAGAGAGGGAGGGAGGGAGAGTGGGAGGAGGGAGAGGGAGGGAGGGGGAGAGGAGAGAGAGGGAGAGAGAAGAGAGAGAGGAGAGAGAGAGAAGGGGAGAGAGAGAGAGAGAGAGAGAGAGAGAGAGAGAGAGAGAGAGAAGAGAGAGAGAGAGAGAGAGAGAGAGAGAGACAGAGACAGAGACAGAGACAACTAGAAACACCTTCAACATCCCTTAAAAAAAAAAAAATCAAACTAAACAAAAACAAAATAAAAAACAAAAACAAACAAACATCACCAACCCCCACCCCACCTATCTCGAAAGACCTCCTCACCACCCAACACCCCAACCTCCCTCACAACCCCAACACCCCACCAAAGACAACTAAAATCTCCGCAACACCACACCCCCTTCCCCGCCCCCCCTACCTCACCCCCCCCCTTATCTCCGAGACATCAAGTACCCCCCGATAAGACCCGATAAAGAACGGACCACCCACGCAGCCGGCAGCAGCAGCAGCAGCATCAGCAGCAGCAGCAGCCCGGGAGATAAGGATAACGAGAGCTGATAACGAGTGACCGTGAATCTGTTTCGATGAAGAAAAAATTTTTTTTTTTCTTTTTTTTTTTTCTAATTATATCCTTTATCTTATCGGTTTTTGACCTGGGTGTTTAACTATCTGATTGTCTGGCGATATAATAATATGATGGTGGTGGATTGATTGTGATTGTGATTGTGATTTTGTGTTGTGTGTGTGTGTGTGTGTGGTGTGTGTGTGTGTGTGTGTGTGTGTGTGTGTGTTGTGTGTGTGTGTGTGTGTGTGTGTGTGTATGTGCGTGTGTGTGTGTGTGTTCGCGCCCACATAACTACGTAGGTGCGTACAAGTACACATGCCTGTACCCGTATATGTACAACACAAGTAGGTACACACATACAGACACCCATCCACACCTTTCAATGCGTGTCCGACCCATGTGTACACGTGTCCGTACATCCGCGCGTGCACGTGTGTAACCAAGGCAGTCCCCTTCCTTCCCACGGACTCCTAACCACGGACTCTTCAACCACGGACTCCTCAACAAGGACTCTTCAACCAAGGACTCCTCAACCAAGGACTCTTCAACCACGGACTCCTCAACCAGGACTGAAACCACGGACGACGGACTCCTCGACCAAGGACTCCTCGACCACGGACTCTTTAAACAAGGACTCCTCGACAAGGACTCCTCGACACGGACTCTTCAAACAAGGACTCCTCGACCACGGACTCCTCCACGGACTCCTCGACCACGGACTCCTCGACCACGGACTCCTCAACCACGGACTCTTCAACCACGGACTCCTCGACCCTCGAATACATAAATGACTCACCTTAAAACAGCCACGTTGGACTCACGACTCGATCCCTAATACAAGGCGAAGGACTTGACTCACCTGCACGACTCGAGGGTCTTCGGTGACTCACGGCGACTCAACACTGACTCATTCTTATCTGATTCCTTGACTCACCTGTGGGGGAAAAGAGAGAAAAAAGGAAATTGAAATATGTGGCGATAATAGCAAACGGGAATAATCTATTTTAATCAATTTATTAATTAAATTATTCCTAATCCTTAGATATATATTTTTTTCAAATATGAATTAAGTCTAAGGTAAAAAGCAGATACTAAAATAAAAGAATTAATAAAATTACAATAATTGTGGAACTGATAACAAAAAACATGTATACAAATAAAACTGAATAGAAATTATTAACAAATAATATCTAGTGTTAAGACCAGAAGGAAAGTACACTAAATAATAAAAACAATGACAATACAAAAACAAGAAGAGAACAAAAGGGCAATAAATGAGACAGAAAAAGGTGGTAAAAGAAAGAATTAGAATACAAAAAGAAAAAGAGGAAAATGAAGAAAAACGAAGAAGAAAGAAAAAAAAGAAGGAAAAAAGAAAGAAAAAGAAGAAAAGGAAGAAAAAAGACAAAGAAAAGGAAGAAGAAAGAAAAATAAGAAAAGAAGGAAAAGAAAGAAAAATAAGAAAAAGACGAAAAAAGGAAAAGAAAGAAAAAGAAGAAAAAGGAAAAGAAAGAAAAAGAACAAAAGATGAGAAGAGAGAAAAAGAAAATAATAACAATAATAAGAAGGACTGCCATCACGACACGGTCTCTCTCTAAAAGGCCGCACTTCTGACACTTCGAACTCGCGCAGAGATAACCATCGGAATGTCTGTCTGTCTGTCTGTCTACCTGTCTGTCAGTGCGCATCGGCAAGCGGGCTCACACCACCATAACGAGATTGAAATTTGACTTTTTTGTTCTTATTTTTCTACGTGTCTTTGTGTGTCTGCCTGTTTTAACTTTTTTTTTTCCTGTCCGTCTCTTCTTCTTTCTTTCTTTCTCTCTCTCGTCTCTCGTTCTCTCTTCTCGTTCTCTTCTCTCTCTCTCTCTCTCTCTCTCTCTCTCCTTCTCTTTCTCTCTCTCTCTCCTTCTCTCTCTCTCTCTCTCTCCTTCTCTCTCTCTCTCTCTCTCTCTCTCTCTCTCTCCCTCCCTCTCTCTCTCCCTCTCTCTCCCTCCCTCTCTCCCCTCTCTCTCTCTCTCTCTCTCTCTCTCTCCTCTCTCTCTCTCTCTCTCTCTCTCTCTCACCCTCTTTATCGTTTTCTTTCGTTTTTCGTTTCTCTCGAGTCGACAACAGTTACGTAGTGGTACATTGCCCCTCGTTATCATTATCGCACAGACAGCTGATATGGTCGTTGGCCTTTCCCAGGTGGCGAGATGTGACAGGGTTGATATGCAGGTACGCACACGCACGCACACCACGCACACGCACACTCACAGACAGACAGAAGACAAGCACACATACACAGAACACACACATACAGGCCCACAGACATACAGACACAAACATACACACAGGCACAGACACAGACACATACACACACATACTCACGCCACACAACACACACACACATACACTCACGCACCACACACACACACACACTACTCAGATACAATTAAAAGTGACTTGATTTAAAACTATATAACAGATTCCCTCCTACGATAAATGAGACGATCCTAAAGCGTCAAGTACACCCCACCTTCCCTACCAGCTAAACCCCTCCAATCCTTCCTTCTTCCTCCTAATCCTTCCGCCTCTTCTTCCTTACTCCCCTCTTCGCTTCCCTCCTTTTCTTCCTCCCTCCTCCCTCCATCTTTCTCTTCCTTCCTCCTCCCTCCTCATTCCCTACCTCCATCTTCCTTTCATTCCCTCCCTCCATCCTTCTTTTCCTCCCCCCTTCCCCAGTTCCTTCCCTTCCCTCCTCCATCTTTCTTTCCTTCCCTTCCTTCCTCCCAACTCTCTTTTCTTCCCTTCCTCTCCTTCCTTCCCCCCACACCCTTCCTCTTCTCTCCTCCTCCCCCCCCCCCCTTCCCCTCTCACCCCTTCCCTCGTCTCCCCCTTCCTCCTCACCCCCCCCATCCCCCCCATCACCCCCATCCCCCCCCTCTCCCCGGACCCCAATCGCCCCTAACTACAGATCTAAGATTAGAACTGCAACGCACACGACACCGAAACAATACGAGATAAGCCGTTGCAAGTGGAATATCCAATATGCAACCGTGATATGAATACGCCATTTTAGGCATGCATGACATCTCCCCAGAACCAAGAAAAAAAAAACAAAAAGAAAAGAAAAACAATCCATAAAAAAACTGATATTTTTTTTTATAAAAAACTGATAAAAAATAAAAAACTGATGAAAGTTATTTTTTTTCAAATCTGATATAAGAATGCATAAACAGATGATAAACAAAAACAAAAAACAAAAGAAAACCAGGTAAAGAAAAAAAACAAATAAAAAACAGATAGACTAAAAATAAGAGAGTTGAAGAATACTAATCAAATATGTGTTCATTGTTCTTATTGTCTGCTCCTTCATTTGTATTATTTACATTTATCTTCCACATTACTTCGTTAACAGATATCAACTTGTGATATTAATATTACCTCCATGAGAGAGAGAAAAAAACAGTAAGAGGAAGAGAGAGATGGAAAGGGAGAGGGAGGGAAAGAAAGAAAGAAAGGAAGAAAGATAGAGAGACAGAGAGATAGAGACAGATAGAGAATAAAGAGGGAGATGATGGAGGAGAGGAAGAGAGTAGGAGGAAGGCGTAGGATGAGGAGAGAGAGAGAGAGAGAGAGAGAGAGAGAGAGAGAGAGAGAGAGAGAGAGAGAGAGAGAGAGAGAGAGAGAGAGAGAGAGAGAGAGAGAGAGAGAGAGAGAGAGAGAGAGAGAGAGAGAGAGAGAGAGAGAGAGAGAGAGAGAGAGAGAGAGAGAGAGAGAGAGAGAGAGAGAGAGAGAGAGAGAGAGAGAGAGAGAGAGAGAGAGAAGAGAGAGAGAGAGAGAGAGAGAGAGAGAGAGAGAGAGAGAGAGAGAGAGAGAGAGAGAGAGAGAGAGAGGAGGAGAGAGAGAGAGAGAGAGGGAGAGGGAGAGGGAGAGAGAGAGGAGAGAGAGAGAGAGAGAGAGAGAGAGAGAGAGAGAGAGAGAGAGAGAGAGAGAGAGAGAGAGAGAGAGAGAGAAAATGAAAATCGCATCTATTAACGTCATCTGCGTTATCATGCGAATAAATTGTTTATTTTTTTTTTCTCTCTCATTCCCAATTTTTTTTTTTTTCTTTTTTTTAATCATCTGCGGTTTCTTCTGAGCCAAATTCGGTCGTTCGGCCTTGGTGCTGGCGGGCGACCTTGCTTTGTTGACGACGACCCCCCCCCTCCCTCTCCCAAACCCCTCTTCCCTCCTCTCCATCCACCACCTTCACCCACTCCCCCTCCCCTCCTCCCACTCCACCACTCCCACCACCTCATACCTCCTTTCACCCACCCTCCCCACCTCCCTCCTCTCCACCCCTACCCCCTACCCCTCCTTCTCCACCCACTCACACCCCCACTCCCTCCTCCCACCACCACCTCCCTCCACCCACACACCACTACCTCCTCATCTCACCCACTCCCCCTAACTCCTCCTTCTCCACCACCCTCACCCACACCCCTCCTAACCTCCTCTCTCCACCACCCCACGCACCACTCCTTCCACCCACCCCCACCCCCCTCCTACCTCCCACTCCCCACCTCCTACCCTCACCTTCCACCTTCCCCCACTCACCCCACCACACTCATCCCTCCTCCTCCTCGCCCCTCCCACACCCACCAGCCACTCACCTGCCCACCCCCACCCACCCCCACCCCCACTCTGCGTCCAATGGGTGGTCACTGTCGGCAGGTTTCGTGTAAATGACAAAATGCCATTTGGTCGGGAGAAGGTCGGACTCTCGAGGATGTGTGATGGATGAGTGCAGATAGAAGAGGAGGGGGGGGGGTGGATAGAAGGAAGGAGAGAAGGGGGAGAAAGAGAAGGAGGAATAAAGACCGATAAGAAGAAACCGCGAGAAATAATTAATGAGAGGGAGAAACAAGTCATAAGAGGAGGAAGGGGGTGGATAGAAGGAAGGAGAGAAGGGGGAGAAAGAGAAGGAGGAATAAAGACCGATAAAAGAAAAAATAAGGAATAAGAGGGGGTAGGGTGGATAGAAGGAAGGAGAGAAGGGGGAGAAAGAGAAGGAGGAATAAGACAAGAAATCGCGAGAATAGGAATGAGAAGAGGAAGGGGGTGGATAGAAGGAAGGAGAGAAGGGGGAAAAAGAGAAGGAGGAATAGAGACCGATAAGAAGAAATCGCGAGAAATAAGTGATAAGAGGGGGTAGGGGTGGATAGAAGGAGGGGGAAGGGGTGGATAGAAGGAAGGAGAAAAGGGGAAGAAAGAGAAGGAGGAATAAAGACCAATAAAAAGAAATCGCGAGAAATAAGGAATAAGAGGGAGAAGGGATGGATAGAAGGAAGGAGAGAAGGGGGAGAAAGAGAAGGAGGAATAAAGACCGATAAGAAGAAACCACGAGAAATAAGTGATAAGACGGGGATGAGATGGATAGAAAGAAGGAGAAAAGGGGAAGAAAGAGATGGAGAAATAAAGACCGATAAAAAGAAACCGCAATAAATAAGTAATAACAGAAAGAACACAAAAAAAATGAAATGAAAATTATTTATCAGCAGTAATATTTCCTCATTCAGAAGACACACTCCCCCCCCCCCCCTCAAACAACTTTAAAAGTCGCACCAAAGGAAAAAAAAATATTTGAGTGCCCCCTCATCTTTTCCTCTTCCCGATCTTAAAGAAAACGGGAGATCCATCAGCCCGGTGTCCAGCTGGTCGAAGAACAATGCAGTCAAAATAATTCACCGATGCTTGGCCATGTTTTGAGAATGGGGGAAGGGGAGGGGAAAGGGGAAGGGAAGGGGAAGGGGGGGGAAGGGGGGGAGGGGAGGCGCAGGGGGAGATAGAGGTGGAGGTGGTGGTTTAGGAGCAGGAGGAGAAGAAGAGAAGAAGAAGAAGAAGAAGAAGAAGAGGTCATGGGAGGGAGGGAGGGAGGGGGGGAGGGGGGAGAGAGAGAGAGAGAGAGAGAGAGAGGAGAGAGAGAGAGAGAGAGAGAGAGAGAGAGAGAGAGAGAGAGAGAGAGAGAGGAGAGAGAGAGAGAGAGAGAGCGAGAGCGAGAAGAGAGAGAGAGAGAGAGAGAGAGTCAAACTATTAGAAAAAAACAACAACAACAGAGAGAAATGAATCAAAAACAAGCTTAAATGGAAATGAGAAAGGGAATGACATGTAATCCTGCATAACAACCCCTTCACCTTCCCTCCATGAGAACCAAACCCAGTAAACAAACAAACAAATAAAACTCACACATTATATATTCCACCTCACTAAAAAAAAAAAAAAAAAAAAAAAAAAAAAAAAAAAAAAAAAAAAATAATAATAATAATAAAATAATAATAAATAAATAAATAAATAAATAAAAAAAGATACGTTTCACCTTCTTCATTAATCATTTTTAACCCATTACCTCCGGGTTGTGTAAATGCAAATTTCGTTTCTTTGCGCAAGCTTTGCAATCCTTTCAACTGGCTTTTGTTATGCAATCTTTTTAAAATGACTCGCTTTTTTTTCTTTCTTTTTATTCCAATCTTCGTAATTTCTAAGGCCACATATAGTTAAAAAAGAAGAAAAAAACAGTTTATTGTCAAACACCGTAAAAGTAGGCATAAAATACAATTTTCCAAGAACCCAAAAATCTATTATTCTTATCCCATGTTATTTATACATTCTTTTCTACCCTTCCCAAAAGAAGAGAAATACAGAACAGAAAAAGGAATAAAAATAAAACATAAAGAAATAGGAAAGAAAAACGGAAAATACCCTTTCCAAAATAACAGAAATATAGAACAGAAAAATAATAAAAAATAAATAAAAAACAAGAAAGAAAAACAGACTCTACACCCACCATTAGAAAAAAAAAAACGAAAAAAAAAAAACAAAAATACCCATCCCAAAAGAACAGAAATATAGAACAGAAAAAAAAACATAAAAAAAACATAAAAAACGATAAAAAAACGAAAAAAATACCCTTCCTAAAAGAACAGAAATATAGAACTGAAAAAAAATATTTGAAAAACATAATAAAAAAAACGACAAAAAACGAAAAAAAACAAAACACGATAAAAAAACGAAAAAAAAAACGAAAAAACGAAAAATACCCACAAAAAATGCCCACATGCCCTTGAAACCGCTTCCCGCTAAAATGATCGTTTCTGCAACATCCCGACCGGCTTTCCAGTCCCGCCGAGGAATCCGCAAGTCACGCTTGTCTGCAACCATCTGCAATCTACCTCAACTTGCAAAAACGTTGAGCATGTTAGGAGGAAGGGGGGAGGAGGGGAGTGAGGGGGGAGGGAGGAGGGGGGAAGGAGTAGGGGGTTGAGGGGGGAAGGGGAGGAGGGGGAGGAGGGGGTTGAGGAGGAGGGGAGGAGGAGGGGTGAGGGGGAAGAGGGGGGGAGGGGGGAAGGAGAAGGGGAAAAGGGGGAGGGGGTGAAGGGGAAGGAAGGAAGGGGTGAAGGGGGAGGAGGAGGGGTGAGGGGAAAGGGAGGGGGGAGGAGGGAAAGGAGGAGGGGGAGGGGAGAAGGAAAGGGGGGGTGAGGAGGGAAGGAGGATGAGGGGTGAGAATAGAAGGAGGAGGGGAAGAGGAGGAAAGAATGAGAGGGGCTAGTCGGAGGGGGAGCTGGAGTAGAGAAAAGGAAGGAGGAAGAAGAGAGAAAATAAGAGGTCAAGGAGGAAGAGGAAAAAAGAGGACCAGAGGAAAGAAGGAGAGGAGGAGGAAGAGGGAGGAAGAAGGAGATGAAGAATAAAGAGCGGAGGACAAGAAGAAGGAAGGAGAGGAGAAGGAAGAAGAAGAGGAGAAAGAAAGAGGAGAAAGACAGAGAGAACAAAGAGAAAGACTTATACGAAAGAGGAGGAGGGACAGAGGAAGAAGGAGGGTACAGGATAAGGGGGGGGGGGGGGATAGGAGGGATGGGTGAAGTTATTTTGGTCGTATCTTCTATATCTTTCCCCTGGGTTATGTAAGAGAAAAAAGTGGATGGGTAGTTTAGATAAACTGAAAGGGATGGGGGGCGGGGGAGGGGGGGAAAACGGGGAGAGGAGGAGGGGATGAGGGAGGAGAGAGGAGGGAAATGAGGGAGGGAGAGGAAAGAGGGAGCTGATTGGAGAAGCGCGGTGAAAGTGAAGCAGAGAAAAAAGGGAGGAAGGAAAACAGAAAGAGGAGGATGAGGAAGGGAGGAAAAGAGAGAACAATGAAAGGAGGGTGAGGATGTGGATCTGGCTAAGATTATGGTGGAGGGTGAGAGAGAGGGAGAGGGAGAGGAGAGAGAGAGAGAGAGAGAGAGAGAGAGAGAGAGAGAGAGAGAGAGAGAGAGAGAGAGAGAGAGAGAGAGAGAGAGAGAGAGAGAGAGAGAGAGAGAGAGAGAGAGAAAGAAAGAAAGAGAGAGAAAGAGAAAGAGAAAGAGAGAAGAGAGAGAGAAGAAAGAGAAAGAAAGAAAGAAAAGATAGAAAAAAGAGAAAGACAGAAAGAGAGGGAGAGGGAGAGACAGACAGACAGAGAATGTAAGACCCTCAAACTACACGCACTCACGATAACTATGCTAATAGTATCACCAAGATTATAATCAACACACCACAACCAACCAAACAACCACATAAACACACAAACAAAAAAACTCACGCCCAAACACACCCCACTCGCCACTAACACACCGCACGCACACACACACCACACACACACAACACACACACACACACACACATACACACACACACACACACACGCACACACACATCACACATCCACATATCAACACACCCATCCACATACACACACAACACAACACACACACACACACACACACACACACACCCACAACACGCACACACACACACACACACCACATAACACACGCACGACACATCCACATATCCACACACACACACACACACAAGAACAATAACAAAAAAAACAAACCAACCACCAACCCCCCATGCGAAATAATAAACAAGCGAACCCCAAATAAACAAAAAACACGAATCAAATTAAACAACTCAAGTCACAAGAAAAAAAAACATTAATGCCAAGACGATGAGACAGAAATCACGTGATGCCAAGTGCACCGGCATCTGGGAGGGGGGGGGGGGGAGGGGAGGGGGGGGAGGGGGAGAGCTTTCGTTCCCACGGTGAAGGGAGAGGCCAGAGTGAGGGGAGGGAGGGGGGGGGGGGAAAGGGAGAGTAAGAGGCGCCGAGAAGTGAGAAGGAAAGAGAGAGTGAAGGAAGGAAGGAAGAAGAGAGAGAGAGAGAGAGAGAGAGAGAGAGAGAGAGAGAGAGAGAGAGAGAGAGAGAGAGAGAGAGAGAGAGAGAGAGAGAGAGAGAAGAGAGAGAGAGACAAGACAGACACCTGCATCCTCAATAGCTATGGCGGTGGGACATCTGCACGATCCTCACAACGTACTCCTGTGTTCTACTTTGCCAGACCCAGGTGTCCTGCACGTGTGTGTGTGTGTGTGGTGTGTGTGTGTGTGTGTGTGTGTGTGTGTGTGTGTGTGTGTGTGTGTGTGTGTGTGTGTGTGTGTGTGTGTGTGTGTGTGTGTGTGTGTGTGTGTGTGTGTGTGTGTGTGTGTGTGTGTGTGTGTGAAAAATCAGTGGCAATATGAATAATTTATGTGTGAAGAAAGATGAATAATGGGAATGAAATGTGCATGGAATGAGAACTTCCCACAGAGAGAGAGAGAGAGAGAGAGAGAGAGAGAGAGAGAGAGAGAGAGAGAGAGAGAGAGAGAGAGAGAGAGAGAGAGAGAGAGAGAGAGAGAGAGAGAGAGAGAGAGAGAGAGAGAGAGAGAGACAGACAGACAGAGACAGAGAGATAAAGAATGAAAAATAAAGAAATGAGGAATATAAAAATTAAAAAAAGAAAGACAGCGAGTAAGAAAGCAAAGCAAAACACAAAGGAAGAAACAGCAACCACAAGCAAGCGAAGAAGCAAAACAAATGACTTGCCAGCAAACAGGAAAGAGAGAGAAAAAAAAGATCACACACAATACCCTTTCTGTGACACAGTGACGAAAGTCTCGCACTGCACGACCACATTCTGACCTTTATAGACTCCAGCGACAGGACTTTGTTATCATTATCATCATCATCGGCTTGGAGAACATTTTGAATATTTTCAGAAGAAGAATTACGTCTTGGCTGTGTCTTGGGGCGCTGGCTGGCCAAGGAGGGCGGGGGAGGCAGGGGTGAGGAAATATATATATAATATATATAATATATATATATATATATATATAGTATATATATATATATATATAATATATATATATATATATACATACATACATATACATACATACAATAAATACATAGATAGAATAGATGGATAAATAGATAGAGATAGAGAGATAGAGAGACAGACAGATAAACAGAAAGAAAGAAAGCGAAAGCGACAGAAAAAAAGACATACAATCCAAAACACCCACACATCCCCCCCCTTCCCCCAAACGAAAGCCCCCCCCCATACATCCCCCTCCCCTCCAAGACCCCCACACCGCCCGTCCCCAGCGTCATCTAAACCCACCACCCAACCCCAGGCACGACCTGCTTGAACAATAAACCTGCTATATTCATCAACGGCCTTCATTTGGACGCCGCCTGCTGAATAACCGATACAATTCCAGCGTAATAGAGTCACAGTAATGACAACGGCAATGTGACTTGGGTGACTTGAGCGGCTGCTGCAATAATGGAGGGAAAATTTGTCGTTGCATCTAAAGCGAGGTTCTGTGTACGTTGCAACGCGACTGCAAGATATGCACGATGCACGGACTGGTTATTATAATCCGGTGCCGCGGGGGCGCACCGTTATAAACTTTATTGTATGCTCAAGTCCTGCTGATGCTGGGACCGAAGCTTCATAAGAAACCAATTTAGGCGATCTCGAGAGTAAGAGAGAGAGAGGGAGGTGAGGGAGGGAAGGGAAGGGAGGGAGAGAGAGAGAGATAGAGGAGAGAGATAGAGAGATAGATAGATAGAGAGATAGAGAGAGAGAGAGAGAGAGAGAGAGAAGAGAGAGAGAGAGAGAGAGAGAGAGAGAGAGAAGAGAGAGAGAGAAGAGAGAAGAGAGAGAGAGTTTTTTTCTACTCGTTTCTTTTCTCTATCTTTATCTCTATTTCCGCTCCCCCTTCTCTCTCTTCTCTCTCTCCTCTTCTCTCTCTCGTCTCTCTCTCTCTCTCTCTCTCTTCTCATCCTCTCTCTCTCTGCTCTCACTTTGTTCTCTCTCTCTTGTGGTATTCGTGGAAATTCGGAGAGAGAGAGAGGGAAGAGGTAAGATAAGATAAAGGAAAGAAACAAAAAATAATAACACATAATACATAAAATAAAACAAAATATCTAGAATTATCACCAATACCAAACAGATATGTGTTTCTAATATTTATTCAATAACACAATGTCATTCGCGGAAAGAAAAAAGAGCGATTCAACTTGTCACGGGGAAATCAGCGAGAAGTATGCCAGCCAAGCAAGTTATCCCGAATTCCAACGAATGCCACACGAACAGAGAGAGAGAGAGAGAGAGAGAGAGAGAGAAGGAGAGAGGAGAGAGAGAGGAGAGGGGAGGAGGGAGAGAGAGAGAGAGAGAGAGAGAGAGAGAGAGAGACGAGGAGAGAGAGAGGGAGAAGAGGGCAGGAGAGAGAGAGAGAGGAGAGAGAGAGAGAGAGAGAGAGAGAGAGAGAGAGAGAGAGAGAGAGAGAGAGAGAGAGAGAGAAAGAAAGATAAAGATAAAGAGAGAAAAAAACAAGAGAAAAAAAAAAAACAGCTCAAAAACCAGACCCAAACCCCTTCACACTTCACCGAACCCCCTTAAAACCCAAAATAATTCTAACCCCTAATCTTTACACCCCCCCTCCCCCGTCCCAAAAAAAAAAAAAAAAAAAAAAAAAAAAAAAATCACAAAACGCTCGTAACACCGCCAACCCTCGCCACATGCCCGAGGCGCGATAAGTTCCCACACGACGACAAGCCGCGGGATAATGGAACCATGCACGACTTCTGGAATCTTCGTGACTTTTCTTCCTTCCCAGGCAGAGGCGAGACGGAGGACCAGGACCTGCTACCTACGTAAGCACTCCTAATTAGCTCCTACGATCAGGTAGACCAGGTGGACCCCCTCATCTCCCTCTCCCCCCCCCTTCTCACTTCTCTTGTCTCCCTTCCCTCCCACCCCTTCCTAACTTCACTTTTTTTATTTTTTCTTATTATATACTTTTCTTTTTCTTATTACCTGGCCCTCTCTCTTATCTCTCTCTCTTTCTCTCTTTCTCTCTATCTCTCTCCCTTCTCTCTCTCTCACTCTCTCTCTCTCTCTCTCTCCTCTCTCTCTCTCTCTCTCTCTCTCTCTCTCTCTCTCTCTCTCTCTCTCTCTCTCTCTCTCTCTCTCTCTCTCATTACTGTGTTACATCGGTTTCGGTTTACATTTTCTTCATTCCTTCTCTCCTCCTCCCTAATCTTCCTTTTTCTCACACCTTCCTCCTCTTCCTCATTATTATTTTTTCACTTAAGTCTCTCATTCTTTATCCCTCGCCCTTCCTTCTCTCCTCTCTCTGATTCCTTTTTTTCTCACACCTTCTACCATCTCTATTTTCCTTATTCCCTCTTTATAATATCTTTTTTTCTCTCTTTTCCTTATCTATTCTTCTTCATACCTTCTTTCTCTCTCTGCTTATTCTTCCTCTCTTCCACACTTTCCTTCTCTCTTTCTATCCTTCCTTTTTGGTCACACTTTCCCTTTTGTCTTAGTCTCTCACTTCTACATTTTTCCGTTTCCTTATTTTTTGTATCTTCCTTCCTTCCTTTTATTCATTCCCTTTTGGTTTGCACTTTTCTCTTTCTACTTTATTCCCCCTTTCCCTTAAGTTTTATAGTTTTTTCTCTCTCTCCCTCCTTCTTCCTCACACCTTCCTTCGCTTCCTCCCCTCCTTCTCTCTCTCTCTCTCTCTCCTCTTCTTCCTCCCACCTCCTCTCCTTTTCTCTCTCTCTCTCTTCCTCCTTCTTTCCTCCCACCTTCCTTCCTCCCACCTTCCTTTTCTTCTCTCTCTTTTTTCCTCCTTCTTCTCTCCTCTCTTCCTCCTTCTTCCTCCCACCTTCCCTTTCTCTCTCTCTTCCTCCCTCCTCCGCACACATTCCAGAGGAAATGACGTTCTCACTTTTCTTCACAATTTCCTCGAGGTTAAATAATCACTTTTTTTTTTTTTTTTTTTTTTTTTTTTTTTTTTTTTTTTTTTTTTTTTTTACAAATGTGATATATGGCAACACTTTTTTTTTTGCTGCGAATAAAAGAAAACGAAGAAAAAAAAAGTGAGAAGAAAATGTATTCAAGCATATTACAATAACAACGGCAACAGAAGCGGAGAATAAGAAGTAAGAGGAAAATGTGATAACAAGAAAAATAATAGACAATAATCGTGATGAAGATGATATGATAGAAGCCACAACGATAATAAAAGTCAGCTTATAATGCTCAGCAGAAGGAACATTACTTCGTCTCGACGCAGGTGCACTGTGCGACGCTCTCTCTCTCTCTCTCTCTCTCTCTCTCTCTCTCTCTCT